>RJWK010006766.1:20026-51654 GCA_004363435.1 Platanista minor | reverse complement strand
CCTCCATTGCTCTAATCACCTCCTGGCCCAGGCACGTCTCCCGCGGGTCCCCCTGGCCTCGTAGGAAAGCTGGTCCAGGGCTGAGGTCTCCCTGCAGCCTCGGGGTCAGGGTCCCAGGAAGCCTGAGACCTGGGGACCCGTGTTGGCTATGCTGTCCATGCACTGAGTTTAACTGAGGGGCTGACCCAACCTGCGGGAGCCCTGGGATCCAGGGGAGATTTGGGATTTTATTTTGTATTTTTCAGTAATATCAATTCCAGGTCCTTTGACCTGATACATCAGTGTCATCTCAGGACTTAAAAAACCATATTTAATTCCTAGGTTAGAGCCCCCCCCCCACCAAAATCCTCAAATATCCTGACCCCAGAGTTGAGACAGTGTGTGGGAATCTGAATTTTGGGAGAAGGCTTGTCCAGATTTGACCATCCGCAGTTTGGGGGTGTCTCGGGCGTGGGGTGCCACCCTCGTTTCAGAGGGAGGGGGCATCGCTGTGGCCGCGTGTGCTTGTGCTTTAATTCCAGACTCATCTGCCTTTTACACACATCACTTTCTTCCTTAAGCGGCCTTGAAGGTTGCTTTTTGCCTTCATTTTGTGGAGGAGCAGCCCTTTTGCAAGGAGAGGAGTCGCTCCCTTGTGGATGTCGGTGACTTGACAAGAGGCGCGCCCTCGGAGGATGTGCCTTCTGCCGCCAGGTGGCGTCGCGGTTCCTGGGATGGGGCTGCCGGGGGTGGGGTTGGGAGCAGCCTCGTCATTTCTATGCTCCACTTGCCATTTATTGGCAAAAACAACTTTGCAAACAGTGTGTAAACTGGACAGAAGTGCCCAGTGTTGTCATTGGCCTTAAACAGGCATCTTACAGCTAGAAACTTGTGCTTGCATGTCCTCTAGTCATGAAAACAAATCCCAAAGTGATGTCACTGTTTGAAATGCAGGCATCTCAGGTCTGGCGGAGTTATTGCACCTGGAATTGACGCTGGTAATTTACTCTCTGCATTCTTAGCCTTTGAATGGCCTCAAAACAAAACTATACCTCCACCTTCCAAAAGTTTTTTTTTTTTTTTAATAACTTTGGAATAATGATTTTAGATGTGTTGGTAATAGCATTCTTTGAGTCAAGACTGGAAGGTTTTTTTTTCTATGCTTAACGTATACATGAAATACCATGTAATTCCATGCTCGGCACATAAAATACAATCCGTTAATTCAGTTCGTTATTGTTGGATGAGTGAATGAAATTGTTGTTAATGCCATAATTTAATTGTGTTACTGTAGTTGTGGTTTATAATTTGAGGTTTACAAATAACAGAATTGTAGTGATGGGGAACCAATGTTTTGTGCCCATAATGGTAGGTAGTTAATGTACTAATATATTTTAAGGGCTTGGGAGTTTTCATTTATGTACTGTCTTGAAAACAAAAAACTCTTTTGTCCACAAGCCTCAACAGAAGTCAAATTTATCTGTTGTGCTTTCTGAGGCAGGTTTTGACTGTTGTCTTTTCAAATTCTCAACAGGTTGTAAGAAGATATATTCTGGGTTCGGTTGTCGACAGTGAAAAGAGCTACGTGGATGCTCTTAAGAGGATTTTGGAGGTATCTAAATGCCACATTGTATAATGGATATGTTTCGTGAACCTGTGAATTATAAAATACTCAAATTGGCAAAATTCTTAAAAGAATCTGAGAATTGTGTCTGTGTATTGACATCAAAAGTCGCGTGGTTTGTTTGGACACAAACGTAGTTGCACAGGTGAGTTTCTCCGTGTTTTTTCATGAACCCTGGGAAAAGCCTGGGCCATCCTTGTCCGTTTCTGCCTCAGCAATACAAGAAGCCGCTGTCTGAGATGGAGCCCAAGATCCTGAGCGAGAGGAAGCTGAAGACGGTCTTCTACCGGGTCAAGGAGGTCCTGCAGTGCCACTGCATGTTCCAGATCGCGCTGGCCAGCCGCGTGGCCGAGTGGGACTCGGTGGAGATGATCGGAGATGTCTTCGTGGCCTCGGTAACCGAGCCGGCATGCCCAGAGGGTCTGCGGGGCTCCCCTGGGCTCAGGGCCCCTCCCTTCTCCCATGGATGCCTCAGGGTGGGTATCCTGCTGGCCTGAGCCCAGCTGTACCCCACAGCGTCCCAGACGACACTGCGGAGCTCTCTGCGGGGTCCGGTCTGAGGTCGGGAAGCTGAGCACGCGTGTGCGCCCAGGGGAAGGATGTAGAGAGAAACGTCCAGAGGCTCCGGTAGAGCTGCCCCTGGAACACTTCAGACAACACACTGTCAAGCTTGGGAGGCATCACAGGCAATTTTGATGATGGTTTCGTCGCCTAGTCAGGGCCCTGCTTGTGAACGGTTTTGCCAGGTTGTCAGCTTTAAGCCCTCACAGCGTCTCACCCATCCTGGGAACCGCCTTGTGGGAAGATACCCACCTGTTTCCCTCAGCCCTGTGCTCCCTGACCTGGTGTCCCGTTGTGCGGATACAGCCTCCGGGCCCCACAGTGACACAGGACATGAGAGGACATGAGCTGGTCCCACAGCTGCGCTGACCTTTCCCAGCAGGAGCCGCTGCAGCCCTGAGCTCCAGCGCTGGGTGGCTCTGAGCCATTTATCTTCGGCCCATTTGTGAATCGTCCACACTGTGGACTGGCTAGTTTTCTATCTAGAGGTAGCAGAGGGATTCTGAAGTTGATTGAGGACAGCGCTGTCAAGGGACAAGAGCTTGAAAGACTTTTAAGTGTCCGTATACTTAGAGGAATGCTGTAATGTGATACATGAAACCTTTTTTCTATATATTCTGTGCGTGTGCTTAGTGAGGTATATGAACTATGCTTTGAACATAACGTGGAAAGAGAGTTCTTACTAAAATTAATTTGCATAATCCCCTTCAGTGATCTTTATGAAAAACAAAAAAGAGATATTGGACATTTACTTTTTTATTGCGTTTCTGCCTATTTTATATATTAGTTTCAACTCTTAGTCTATCCTTAAAATGTTTACCTTGGGAACATTTTTTTAATGTAGAAGAAAAGCTTTTTTAAAAATATATAATTTAGATGAAAGCATTTCTTCTCTAAGTGGCCACACATCTACTTACGGGAATCGCTGTCCGTCCTCAAGAATATGTGGGATCTTAGAAGAATAAAAGGGAGTGAGGCCAACGTCTCTGCCTCTGGAAGCCTTTGCGCTTCTGGGAAAATAGGGCAGTGGACCTATGTGGCATTGCCCCTCAGCCTGGGGAAACAGGTGCGGTCAGCTGTCCTCCCCTGAGCATCTCCAGGGGATGGTTAGGTCAGGATACTGGCACCTCCACATGCTGAGGTGCAGGACATTCTGTCTTGGAGGTGAAATCCACAAAGTGCCAGTCAGCAGGAATTTAAAGGAGGGTGTCTGGAAACACCATCTTTATACAACTGTAGTCAGGAGCATTTCTTAACTGAAACCCAAACTGCCACAGTTTGGAGCAGGGCAGCCTTAAAGAGCATTGGCAACTAAGATCAGCCAGCCAGTGAAAAACTCCTAGCAAGTCTGCTTAAAGAAAACAATGAACATACACACAGTCGTAATGAAATTTATTCTATGAAGACATCACAGTGACCGAGAGGTTATCGTTAGCACAGCTTCCACCCTTTTATTGTAAGCTTGGAGAGGAAGCAGTTGGATTCTGCATTATTTACATTTCTCAATTTCCTCTTGTATTTCAGTTTTCTAAGTCCATGGTGCTGGATGCTTACAGTGAATATGTGAATAATTTTAGCACAGCTGTGGCAATCCTTAAGAAAACGTGTGCTACAAAACCTGCTTTTCTTGAATTTTTAAAGGTAGGCACTTTAAAAATTTTTTTGTGTGTTTTATCACACTCTGATAACAGGTTTGATGTCAAAATACTTCGGAATGAAACTTCACCAAACCTTCCCTCTAAATGTATAGTGTTATTTATTGTAAAGATTTTAGCACCAACAGGACCCTAGGTGTTGGACCAATGCTGGAAAGGATGATGAAGTTTTTAGTGACAACATAGCTCTTTGAAAATAACCTTCATTTGCACATCCTTAGACATATGTGGATAGATGGAGGGGTCAGAAAGTGGAGATCAGACCCCAAACCAAGTGGCCAGCTGTTGCTCAGCACAGGGTTAGGAGTAACAGAAGGGGGCTTTGGAGTCGGTTGGGGGCTCCTTGGCTTCTTTGGGCCAGGCAGTGAGCAGACCCCCTAAAGATGAGCCCCCGCGGTGGGTAGGGGGGCTGCATGGTCCGTTCCTCCTCTGACATCGGGTGGGGGTCCCCAGATGGGGCAGCTGTGGAGAGTCCCCTGTGGGTGTGGATGGGTGACATTGAATCAGCGGCATCCCCGTCAAAAGACGCCCGTCACAGGCTGGGACGTAAATGTGCCTGGAGGGCTCGCCGCCCATGGAACCAGGATAAAGTTTCCCTTCAGATACTGAGTTCCCGGGGCTGGAGTCTCATCTGCCTGAGGCTCCAGTTTGCATTATGACCTGGGACCAAAGCCTGTTCCTGTTACTTGAACTGTGTTCTTGGAAGGTTCTGCCACCTGCACAGTGAACCCTGGGGGGTATCCTCGCCCAGGGTGAAGGCTTATTTAGGCTGAGCTATACCTCCCTCCCTCTCATGTGATATGGTGGTTCCCACTGAGGCAGGACTGGGGTGGAGGTGGCCCGTCCTTAGATCGACCCCACTCTGGAAAGCTGTGGTCGGCGCTCTGGCCCTCTTCCCCTGTCACAGCAGGAGAAAGGAAACACGGGACGACCTAAAGTATACTTTTTCTGAGGAGTTTGTTGTGGTCCTGCTGGTACCGACAGTACCTGACAGGAGGCCACTGCAGCCCCGCCATCAGGCCGCCAGCCCCCAGCGGCCCGGGAAGGCAGGCCATCCAGTCCCCTGTCCTACCCCAGGCGCCTGGTGTCTGCGAAGTCAAGCCGGGCTCCGGGCTCTGCACCACGTGGCCCCTCTGCTGGAGAGAGCTGGGGACTCCTCCCCAGTCTGTAAATGGTCAGCCTGGGACATCCCCTCCTACAAGAGAAGCCTCCCCTGCGGAGGGAGGGGAGTGCCTGGCCCTGGACTCCCTCCCCCCAGCCTCCCCTGGGGAGACTTGCCAGGACACGGACACGCCACAGCCACGGACATGCCACAGCCACACCCCGAATCTCCACTGCAGAGCGAGGGCTGAAGTGGGGAGGTTTGTCCCAATGCAGGAAGAGCCGTGGCAGCTGCAGGGGCTGTGCCCCAGGTGCAGGGCAGGTGCCTTTAGGGGCCCGTGCTACTCTAATTTGGGATTCTGTCACTTCCTTCTGCTTCTTTCTTTTTTTTTTTTTTTTTTTTGTAGCTGCACTTTGTTGTGATTGTAGAATCTTAGAAACTAGTTTGACTCTTAGAGTATTAAAATTAGCTCATAAATGGCTCTTAAAACATCAAATAAAAACATTGATGGTTTCAGTTCAGAAACCAGCCAGGGCTCACTGCAGACTGAATGACGTCAGCGTGCACTGGCGGTGTGTGAGGTGTAGAAGGTGTTTGGAGCAGGTTTGGAGGCAGCCTCTCCATAGAGGGGAACAGGTGCAAGCTCCCCTCTGGGGGCTGCGTCCAGGCGGGAGCCGCGAGTGCCGGCCCTTTGTCACCCTGCAGCAGTGCCAGGAGGCCAGCCCTGACCGCGTCACGCTGCACAGCCTGATGATGAAGCCCATCCAGAGGTTCCCACAGTTCATCCTGCTGCTCCAGGTGAGGCCTCCTGTGCGATTCGGCCAGTGGTCCCGTCTTGCCGTTGTCCGTCCCTCTGTGTCCAAGCATCTCCTCGTGTGGACGGCAGGCTCTCAGCTGCTCCCACTCCCGGGTTGCTTACATCAGAGCAGGGCCGGGGGCGGCGAGGCCCCAGCCTGCAGCTGCCGGTCCCTCTGGCCCCCACCCATGCTGAGCTCCTCTCCTGGGCCCGTCGGGACCCCCGTCATCAGCATAGACTCTGGGGGCGTGAGAGGGACTTGTTATGAGCACCAGACGCCCCTCCCTCCATCACTCAGGAAATTCCGAGGGCTTTAGGGGCCCCGGGCCAGGGACCTGAACTGGGGCAAAGCCGAGTGAGTTTTCATTAACCACACGCGCTCATGTACTGGGGGAGGCGGGCTGGTCACCAGGCAGGTAGACACCAGATGTCCAGGGTCCTGCTCTGGGGTCAGGTGTGTGCCCAGAGGGGAGGGGCAGGCCCAGAAAGCTGCCGGTCAGCCGCGGAACCGACCCGCTGCTTGGTGAGCGGGAGCTGTGCAGAGAGATTTCCCAGATACTCCGACCCTACGTTTTTTTTAGACTAAGAATTCTCAGTTAGGTACATGCATTGATTTAAAGAGTAGAGCTGGCTTTGAGTGCAGATATAAAGCACCGTCGGATCAGGAAGGCCTTGCCCTGCCGTGTGATGTGCTGTCAGGCCCCCGAGACCTGGGACCCACACGCCTTGCAGGCTCAGGGCTCACCCTCCTTAGATAAGCGTCAGGCATTTGAATCGGTTATTTCATAGGAGGGTCTGCAGTGGCCTCCACCTCTTCTGGTTTCTCAGTGAACACTCAGCTCGTTCCTATAGTTAAATCAGACCACTTGGGCTTCCCTGGTGGCGCAGTGGTTGAGAGCCCGCCTGCCGATGCAGGGGACACGGGTTCATGCCCCGGTCCAGGAAGATCCCACATGCCGCGGAGCGGCTGGGCCCGTGAGCCATGGCTGCTGAGCCTGTGCATCCGGAGCCTGTGCTCCGCAACGGGAGAGGCCACAACAGTGAGAGGCCTGCGGACCGCAAAAAAAAAAAAAAAAATCAGGCAACTTGTTGGCTCGCCTGGTCATTAAAAGTGATGAAAGATGAACCATGAAATCATCCCCAGGGACAGAGATGGTGTATCAAAGGCGTGGAGGCCTCGATGGGCCCACCCGTCACACGGTTCCAAATTTTAAAAATTGGTTCTTGTAAGAAGTTTGCTCTTTCCTTTTATTTTTATTTTTACTTACCTCTAAATGTTTCAGTTTGCTGAGCAGGAACAGATGAAAATTCTTAAAGTCCGAATCCAGTTACGATAGACACCAGGGTTTTGGTTTAAGCACACGTCCTCGTGGACAGATGCGGCCGCTTGGCCTGGCCCTTCCCGGGTTCCTTAGAGCTTCCTGTACAGCTCATCCCCTCCCCACCTCCCACCACCCGCCCCCCCCGCCCCACCTGGGCACCAGCCCCCGACCCTCCAGGGCAGAAAACAGCCTTCACCCCAGCCTGATGGCGGCACAGCACCCCGACGGCTGGTCCCAGGTTTGTGTGAACGCGAGCTGTGCTCCTGCAGGGCCTCCCTGCTTCGCCCAAACCAACGGCTCAGAGCTGGGCGCTCAGGACGCAGACCCGCCGGCGGGAAGGGGACTCCGGCCGTCTGTGGGGCCACTGGTCTGGCTCACGCTGAGAACAGCAGCCTGACCGTTACCAGAGAGCAGAGATTTCTGAGGTCCTGGCAAGCTCACAGTAGGGATGGGTCCCTTCCTGGAAAATGGTGTCTTGTTTCCGTTCTCATCCCGGTTTAATAAGGCAGTTTTGTTTTTGCAAAAGGAGCTTTGAACGTTCCGCCAAATTGTGACTCACTGAGTTTGTTACCCTTTCCCAGGGCTTACTTTATTCCCCAGAAGCAGCGGATGCCAGGGCCAGCCTCTGGCTGCCAGAGTCGCGGGATGCTGTCGGCGGGGGTGTGTGGTGCCTGCCCGCTGCTCCCACCCCCGCATCACACGTCCACCTCCCCTCTGCCTTGTTTCTCCTCAAGGACATGCTGAAGAACACGCCCCTAGGACACCCCGACCGGCTGCCCCTCCAGATGGCGCTGACGGAGCTTGAGACGCTGGCAGAGAAATTAAATGAGAGGAGGAGGGACGCTGATCAACGCTGTGAAATCAAACAAATAGCAAAAGCCATAAACGAGCGGTACCTGAACAAGGTTGAGAGTTTTCCACTCTGTGCTGAGGCTGTTCTGCTTCGTGCTAATGAGCCTTCGCTCTCTGAGCCACTTATTACTAACCTCCTGGAACCTCTCTGCACGTCCCTTGGCCCAGAGTTCTTGACTGAGGGGTCCATGGAGAGCCTCGGGGTCACGAACGCTGCAAAGTGTGCACAGAGCCTTCGTAGCCTGTGCATTTTCTCAGGAAAGGGGCTCGTAGATTGACTAGGTCCTCAAATGGACTCAGGAACCCAAAAAGGTTAAGAGCCACTCTTTTAGCCGAATTTTACTTTCAAAATGCAGTGTTTCATCTTAGTTCTACTTGAAGCATAGATATTCACATGCATTCTTACTTGTATCCACGGTGCGTGGACTGGGCTGTATTTATCATCAAGAAGGGATGCAGAACACAGCATGAAAGTAGTTCCTCAGGAAAGCTGTACCTCAGCTTCATATTTACAAAGCCATTTTCCTGCCACCATAATCCAATTTCACATAGGCTTTGCCGTTTTTATCTGAAGGTCTAGTCCACAGGAAGAAGTTAATGGATATGAGCTGTGTTAAATAATTTTGTTTTGTCGGCAGGGGTACTTTCCTACTGGATACTGACATCCAGTGATTTAACTACAAGAACTTTATTGTCATATGTTTTAAGCTTAGGTTTTCCCTGATTCTCTAAAGGATTTGTACAGGAATTTTTATAAGCAGAAAATTCCCTTCACTGATATTCTTGAGGTGACTCATGTTGTTTAAAATCCTGCTTGCCTATGGTACCCGAATGTCTGGGAACCCCCGACAGTCCGAGGGCCCTCAGAGGTGACGCGTTGCTTATCGTTGCGCTAGTGAGGATGCAGCCTCATCCCCGTGAGGTCGGCCGGCCAGTGTGGACGTCTGGGCCAAGGACTCCGGATTTCCTGCTGGGCTGGACAGCTAAAATAAGTTCTGTGTGGCCTATGTCACTTTACTAATTAATATGAAGCCTCTTTCCAAAGAACCAAAAGCCCAAGAGGGCTCAGAGAAGTAAAACATGACAAACCATGAGCAGTCAGGATCTTTTCTTCAGTATGCTGTCCTTGGGAAAAGTAAAATCACAGAATAATGACTTTCACTTACAGACATTCCCGGTTGACACGGTGTCCTAAGTAACGGAAAGGTTGGGGTGACTGTCTGTAAGGATTGGAGCGTGTATTCCGAGGAGTCACTGAAAGAGAGAGAGCACATTGAGTGACAGGTGAAAACCAGCGGAGCCCTCGTGGCTGCGTCAGCATCTCATAGCTAGAGAAACTGCTCACGTAAGGATGTCAGATCCCTGCCACTGTGTAGATTCCTTAAAAAAAAAGCCACTTTTTGAACTGTATACTGTACGTGCACGAAGCATGATTGGGAATATAGGGATTATCTGTAGAGAAAAAAGTATCTAGAAAACCTTGACATTGTCTGCTCGTGTATTTTGTCAGGCTTCATTCTCATTGTTCTTCTCTTTCTCGGTGGTCTTTGAACGTCCAGCTTCTCAGCAGTGGGAGTCGCTACCTCGTCCGCTCCGACGACGTGATAGAAACCGTCTACAACGACCGGGGGGAGATCGTGAAAACCAAGGAGCGCCGGCTCTTCATGCTGAATGACGTGCTCATGTGCACCACAGTCAGCGCCCGGTAGGTCAGCGCCTGGCAGGTCAGCGCCCAGTAGGTCAGCACCCAGTAGGTCAGCATCCAATAAGATGCACGGCCCCGCGGGGAGCTCCGTGGTCACAGGCGGTCTGTGTCTCGTTGAGCGGATGCCTTCGCTTCCCCTTCACTCTGGACAGATGTGTATGCAGAGCTCAGCCTCTCGTCCTGTGACTTGCATGGGTCCAGGGAGGGTCCCCGACTCACTGCTGGTGGAGCTGAGGGGCGCGTGGGTGGGTTTTCTCTGTAAACGTCACTCAGGTGTCAGAGCTGGAAACTGAACCGAACTCCGTTTCTAGCCGTCCTGAATCAGCTATGGCTCCTGTCCATATCATCGTTCAAATCCTTTCTCGTTAGTTGCTTCTCTATAAATATGTTTTTGATGGCTTTTCTTATAAAATTTGGGTATATTTATACTCTGTGAAAACCCACTGTGGAACCATGTGGTCAGTCCTGGTGAGAACGCCAGAAGCACTCAAACCCGCAGTTCTGAGGCGTCTCTCTTGAGTCTCCAAGGGATGAGGCGTCCCGTGACCGATGCCTGGGGCTGTGCCTGACACGAGGGTTTCTGCTCCTTGCAGCACCTCCCATGACAGTGGTGCCCTGACATCGACCGGCCAGAGGTACTTGTTGAAGTGGAGTGTCCCTCTCGGGCACGTGGAAGTGATAGAATACGGCGGCAGCGAGGGCGCGGGAGAGAAGAGCAGTGGTCCCGTGGTGCCCGCGCCCGAGAGCCTGGCAGTGGTGGCCAGCTCCAAGCCAAGTGAGTGATGCGTCTGGGCGTGCTTGCAGGTCTGGGGCCGCCATAGCTCTGGTGTAACCTGCTCGGTCCTCAGCCCCTCACCGTGTCAGGAGACCTGGTTAAGACGGTAAATCCGTCGGGTGACATGGTCCTAGAGCCTGTGCTTAACACTGGCTGGCGTACGTGGACACACGCGCCAGCCGGGAGGCTCCTCTCTTGAGCCTGTCCCCGTCGGGGTCCGGGGGCGGGGGCCCTGCCCTTGGGATGCAGCCCATCTTCCTGGTTTGCGTCCTGTCCTGCGCTTCCCGCCAGCAGCTGTGGCGGGGGCCCTGCTCTCTCCGGAAGGTGCGTTGAGCTGGATGCAGAGAAGGTCCCAGAGAGCGTGGGCCTGGGTGGTGGTCTCAGCTCTGCCGCCCCTTCCCCTTCTGTCTCCACGGAGGTGGTGCCTGCCTGTGCCTTTCACAGAGAATTGGGGGGAAGAGGGTCCCAGCCCTCGCTCAACAGTCTTATAATACAGTTATTGTTACTAAATGGTCTGAAGAGTCTAGATTTTTTTTTTTTTTTTTTTTTTTGCGGTATGTGGGCCCCTCACTTTTGTGGCCTCTCCCGCTGCAGAGCACAGGCTCCGGACGCGCAGGCTCAGTGGCCATGGCTCATGGGCCCAGCCGCTCCGCGACATGTGGGATCTTCCCGGACCGGGGCACAAACCTGTGTCCCCTGCATCGGCAGGTGGACTCTCAACCACTGAGCCACCAGGGAAGCCCAAGCGTCTAGATTTTGAACTTGGTGTCATAATCATTACTTTCTTCTTCTGTTTTCTTTTTGTTTTACTTTGGTTTTTTTCCAAGTAAAGCCTGGCTAAATTTTACTCACTCACTGGCCTTGGCCCCTGAATTGTGGAGCACTTAGAGTACAGTGAATGGGAACTTTCCATATATTGTTTTATATATAAAATGAGCCTTTATATTTAAATTTATAATATTAACAATAAGTGTGTTCAATAACCTTTTAGACTGTGTTGTTTCTGTCACGTTCGGACGGAGGCTGCTTTTGAACGGTGCAGCTTTTCTGAGCCAACATGCACGTTCATTTGGGTTTACGGGAACAGGTGGCAGTGACTGTTGGGTCCCATCTGACGTGGCGTCTCTTTTGTTGTTCTTTTTTGCCTGATGTTAACAGTCTTGCGGTTTGGTGGTCTGCTTGGGATGCTAGTTCCTTGAGCATATGCTCCTAAACTCCCAAATTGCTGATGAAAAAAATCATGCTCCTGTTTAAATAACGCGCATACCGTCTTCAACTAACAATCGAAATACCAAACTGTATCACAGATTTTTGTAAGGAGGGACCAGCTAAGGAGTGGTTTTGGGAGGGGGACAGGGTGGGAAAGGGTGGGAGGGAGAAGCAGTCTCCCAGTTGACTTGATTTATTAAAATTTTACTTAGTAAGAGCAACATGAAGATTTTGTGTGTTAAATGTCTTTAAAAATCCATTTAAATTGGGCTTCCCTGGTGGTGCAGTGGTTGAGAGTCCGCCTGCTGAGGCAGGGGATGCGGGTTCCTGCCCCAGTCTGGGAAGATCCCACATTCCGCGGAGCGGCTGGGCCCGGGAGCCATGGCCGCTGAGCCTGCGCGTCCAGAGCCTGTGCTTCGCAACGGGAGAGGCCACAGCGGTGAGAGGCCTGCGTACCGCAAAAAAAAAAAAATCCGTTTAAATTACTTGGAAGTATAGCAAATCCTATTTGTATCTTGGTTTTGTGAACAAAAATAATGCCTTTGTGTGTATTACAATGGAAGCAATCCCAAGATGGATTTGTGATCAACATTGCCTCATTGTGTTCATATCTCCAAGGATGCCTTCGATCCATGAAATAGATGCTGTGTTACAGGGAACACTGCGTTCTCACGTTCAACTTGTAATTTATGGTTCGTACTGAGCCAACTTAGAATAAGATTCAAGTCAGCGGTATTAAAAAGCAGAAAGCAGGATGACTTCATTTGTAAACTATTACACACAAGAAAGAACCTGGACTAAGTTTACTGCTGCACTTGAGCCCTAGATGTTATCACGAGCTCTTGTCAGCTATGGCAAATGCAGATACGTAGTCCTCATCGTCTATCAAAAGGAAGTGTGTCACGCTGTAGAGTACATCTTTTTCTTCATTCTGAGTTTAAGGAGAGCTCTGCTTCCAGGTTATCTAGCTGCTCACTCTGGCTTTACAACTGGTGATACTGCTAAGTCCTTAAAGGCAGGACCGAGACCACTTAGTGGCCCCCAAATAGACCTCAAGACCTGAGAAGTGGCTGTAGAATCAGGGGCTGTTGATTCATCTCCATCCAAAGATCCTCTTACTCTTATGGTTTCCATTACATGTGTGGTCGGACGCCAGGAGAACAAAGGCTAAGGTCAGAGAAGGAAAACAAAACAGTTGCTGATAACGCAGTAAAATATCTGTCTCTTGGAATACAGGAGAACAGGGTGAAGGTGACTGTTAATGTTTAGGCAACTCTGGCTTCTTGAGGAGAAAGAATTAAGGTGCCCATCCGTCCCTTAACAGGTCTGTATCATCAGCAGATTGTGACAGTGGGAGCTTGACTGGCTGGTGTCTTGGTGCAGGTATCCAGGTGGGGAGACTCCCGGGGAGGACATGTTCTCAGTCCAGGTGTCCCGGGAAGGGCACTTTGCAGAGCCGCTGCCCATCCTGGTGTTCACGTTGTCCAAAACTCTTTTAATAGTCTTAGTCACGTGTTGCTGCTTTTTAACTTTTTATTTTATTTTGGAGTACAGTTGATTAACAATTTAATGTTGTGTTAGTTTCAGATGTACAGCAAAGTGATACAGTTATACATATACATATATCTATTCTTTTTCAAATTCTTTTCCCTGTAAGATTTAACCTTAGAGGTTATTATAAAATATTAAGCAGAGTTCCCTGTGCTACACAGTAGGTCCTTGTTGGTTATCTGTTTTAAATATAGCAGCATGTACACGTCAATCCCAGACTCCCTAACTATCCTTCCCCCCGACTCTCCCTCTGGTTGACCTAGAGATTGTCATACTGAGTGAAGTGAGTCAGAGAAAGACAAATATCATATGAGATCACTTACATGCAGAATCCCCCCAAAAATGACACAAGTGAATACAATTCACCCATTTTAAGTGCAGGGTGTTACCAGTCGAGGTGCCAAGTGGACAGACAGTGCGGGGGTGGGGGGGCGGGGGACAGGATGCTCTGAGTACCGAGTCTGGAGATCAGGGGCGATGCTGGCAGATGCAGTCAGCGCCGTGGGCGCAGATGTTAGCCTGGGATCCTGGTTTAGTGCGTGCCTCTCTAGTTTCCTCATCCTTAAAGTGGGTTTAATTTTTAGCTCTGAGCTGTGAAAGGGGAGTATGGAGTAGATGGTTTTCAAAATGCCTTCTAGGTTAAAAAAAAAATGGTTTTTAACAAACTAAAGTTTGCTAATTCTCTATGTGCTGGAAGATGGGACTCAAGCCCCGTCAGCTAAGTTAGAAGTCCTGTTCCCCGTCGATATTCATGTGACTGTTCTGCTGTTTGAACGACTCTGTTCTGAAGCTCAGTGCTGCAAGATTGGGTCTGTTTGTTACTCAGCGGTGGAGACAGTGTGGCCCCTGCTGTGTGCCTTTGCTTTGCACCCTCCGTGTCCTTGAGTTGTGACACATGATGGCCTTAAACGTTTCCCTCTAGTGCAGGGCCCTGCAAGCTGGGCTCCCTGAGTTGGTTTAAGCTTCCAGCCCCCGGAACTGACTTTGCAAAATTCTGTGCTAATAGCATCTTATTTTCACCCTGCTCCACGCTGTCTCAGGAGGTGGGTTTATGAGAAAATAAATTTCCCTTTTGCCAGAAATAAGGTGACGCTGTAGAGTATTTTCTTCATTTAGTTCCCACAAGTGGGCCCTAAAGCGCCCCCAGTTTGCAAGGAATTGTGCCAGATGGGCGCCGTGGAGGGTGTGAGGGGCCGTGGCCACAGTGCCAGCTCCACAGGGGCCTTGGGGGGGATGAGCTGCCCCACCCTCAGAGAGTCACGTACACAAGAAGGAGAAACCTTCACCACCCAGCAGCAAATGCGTCCCAAGGAGAGGTTCCTGAGACATTTCAACAGGTGAGAAGCAGCTAGATCTGGTTTAAAGGGAAGCACTTTTTCACGTGCAAATACTGATACATGCCATCTTGTAAAAATCGCACCCATTGCTCTCCAGTTCCTTACTTAATCCTTAAAATGGGCAGTAAAAGCCAGACGCATAGCTGGGCCTCTTTGTCGCAGAGTGAGACACACTGTAGGGGCACAAGACCGGCCTGGGCTCTGGGGGGCTGAGCGGCTGGACCAGCGTCCATCGGTGGAGCTTTCCTGTCGTAGGGCAGGGACGCAGGCCAGGGAGAACCGTGGTGGACGTGGCGCTGACGTGCGTGTCGGCGGTGGTCTGCCCTGTGCCCCACCCCCTGCCGGCAGCCTGCAGGGGAACAGCTGGCAGTTCCAGGGAGCCAGGTGCCCCTGTTTGGAAATGGGGCCCTTGTTTGCCATTAGGAGCTTTGCAGAGAGAATGGAAGGCCAGCCTGACAGCCTGCCTGGACCAGTGTCACTTCCCATCCTGAAGCATTTACTGCGTGTCCCCTGTAGGCTGAAATCTAACACAGGTGCCCGGATCCCTGCCACCTGGCTGTGAAGGGGGAAGCCGGGGCAGTGGGTACAGCAGCTCAGGAACGAGGGAGGGGGGCTGCTGCCATGATTAAAAGTAAGCTGGAAGAGGGACTTTCCTGGCGGTCCAGTGGTTGAGACTTCACCTTCCAATGCCTGGGGAGCGGGTTCGATCACCCGTCCGGGAGCTAAGATCCCACATGCCTCCTCGGCCAAAAAGCCAAAACATAAAACAGAAGCAACATTGTAACAAATTCAATAAAGACTTTAAAAGTGGTCCACATCCCCCCAAAAAAAAATCTTAAAAAAAAAAAAAAAAAGCTGGAAGAGACCTAAGCATCCTTATGCTCCAAGGAGCAGCATCCGGGCAGGGGATAAGGAGGACTGATCCCCTCTGGGGATGGAGGAAGGGCCTCCACAGTCAAGTGCAGAGACCGGGGGTGGGGGAACGGCAGATAAAACCGAAGACCGGAGAAATGAACCCAGCTGAAGACAAAGTGCAAAGACTAAACAAGAAGCAAGTGCTCAAGGGCAGGGAGGAGGTGTTCTTCATGATACAAACAGAAGTGAAACCTGCGTGAGGTCGGCTTTAACCTTGCACATGAGGCCAGCTCTGCTCCTTCTCAGAGGCAGACGGAGGGGCCCTGGACCCAGGGCTGGAGCTGATGCTCGCTCTGCAGGCCATCAAGCTTTCTTTCAGCTGCAGATGCGACTTCGGGTGGACTCCGTTCTGGAGGGAAAGTTCCCTGTTAGACCCGGGCTCCTTTGTAGGCACCAGCCTCGCCGTCAGAGGAAGCAGAGAGCTGTGTTCCCCATGCGGAAGCAGCTGCCCGAGAGGGACAGGGTGCTCGGCAGGGGCTGGTCTGCCGGGCAGAGGCCACCACGCGGTCCAGGCGGGAGGGTGGGAGAGAGGCTCCCACAGACGTGTGCGTATGCGGTCGCCAGACTGTGCCCTGAAGATGTGTAATTTTTAACAGTCCGTTTTTCCTCGTTAAAAATAAGTCCTTGATTTGTAAGATATCAAACTTTTCTGAAAGAAAGGAAAGTTCTGGAAAGGAGAGCTTGTCCCGAGGCCTGCTGACTGCTGGGTGGGGCAGGTCTGCCTCTCTCGTTCAGTGGGGTGTTTACTCAGCTCCCGCCCTGCCTCCCCCTCGCCACCCCAGGACCGCCCACTGTCTCTGGGTTGGATTCCGTCTGCAGTGTCTCCGTACCCCGTTTACTCCTCCTCGCCCAGCCTCCTGCCTGGAGACCCCCGGCCCTGGACTCTCCCACCACCCAGGTGGCCGGTGTGACGCAGGGACCTCGGCCTCAGAGCTGCAGCCGGTCCACACCCGCCGGGGCCTGAGTCCGCACCACGGGGAGTCTCTGGGCAGTGTTGCTGTTTCCTTGGCCACATGGACTCCACTTAGCTTTCAAACCCTGAATTTTCAAGCCAAATTGCAGGGGTTTCCATGGACACGGGCGCAGTGAGAAGCCATCTGCTCCCAGAAACCCAGGGTGCTGGGCATTGTGACCAGATGGTGGGAAATCCACCCAACAAAAATCTTGATTTGCAGATCTGTTGTTTATATGAATTTAGCCAGAAAAAGAGATTCTTTCCTAAACTGAAAGTAGCGTTTGGGAAAAGAACGACGGCTCTTTGTTCTGTTTTGTGTGACTTGAGTGGATGCTGTGGTCTTTCCTGCACGTCCTCTGGGTTCATTAGGATCTTATTTGCTGTTTGTGTGTTTGTGTCCCCGGTGTGCCCTTCCATAAAGCATCTCTGACGCTCACCACATGTGTGAACTTTGAGATGTTTTCACGTTGGGTAAAGGCAGAGAAACTCTTCCTAGTCCCAATAAGGAAGATGCTCTAACCTGCCAGGAAAAGTCCTCTCCGCCCTCTGGGGATGGTGTGACTCAGGCAGCGCTGGTTTTATCCCTGATGAGATAGGACGGGGCTGGGCGGGGCCTCATGAACGCAGCTTTAAGGGGGAACCAGGCCTGGTCCTGTGACCTCCCGTTTCCTGTCCTTCCCCGTCTCCAGAGCCTGTCCTGGGCGCCCGCCGACCTCTCTGCTCCGACACGTGACTCTAGACCACCCTGGACGCTGGGCCTCGTCCTCCCCGGCTCCCACCCCGCCCTCCCTCTGCTTGGACAGGGTGGGCCTGGTGGGTCCCAGCTGCCGGGCGGTGGACGGCATCAGTCCAGTGTGTCGGGTTGGCAGGAGGCTCCTGGTGGCCCAGGAGTCCGAGTGGGGCTGCCCGAGCCCTTCTTGTTTTCACGCCGAGGACCATCCGCCCACCTCCAGGGCGCCCCTGGGTGTTCAGAAGGTGCACAGAGGAATCTGCCCTTTCCTTCCTTCCTTCCTTCCTTTTCTTGTTCTGCCGTCGCTGTCTGAACCTTGCACTTTACCTACTCTCAGGTAAAGAGTAAAGAGGGCTTTACAGGTACCTATTCGTTTATGATCCTCTTGGTTACAGACACAGAAGGCAAGAATTCTAAATCAGCTCCAAATCTCTGCACTGTCCCCCTGGGATGGCTGCTCACACAGGGCTTCCAGATGGCTCCACCGGTCAGGCAAGAGTTACACTGAGGTGCGTAGAAAGTCACCCTCCTCACCACCCACCCACTTCACTCCCGAAACCCTCCAGTAGCTTCAGAATTCTTTGTGTGCTAACCGTTTGCTTAAGGTCCCCCCAGACTTAGATCATTTGGCTAAATGATCAGCCCGAGTCAGCGGTGGGTGCTGTTCTTGCGGGTGCTGGGAGCCTTTGCACCCACCCAGCTCATTGCAGGCCTCGTCTCCATCCTTTTTTTTTTTTTTTTTTGCGGTATGCGGGCCTCTCACTGTCGCGGCCTCTCCCGTTGCGGAGCACAGGCTCCGGACGCGCAGGCTCAGCGGCCGTGGCTCACGGACCCAGCCGCTCCGAGGCATGTGGGATCTTCCCGAACCGGGGCACGAACCCGCGTCCCCTGCATTGGCAGGCGGACTCTCAACCACTGCGCCACCAGGGAAGCCCTCGTCTCCATCCTTTTAAAAAAGCGTTTAGAGAAGACTCATTGGTGTTGGGAAAAGCGCGGTTGTTGAAACTTTGGTTGCGATTAAAGGTCATTTCTAGAGACCAGGGACCTTTTAACTAATAGTGGTTACATCAACAGTGCTTTAAAAATACAAACTGTGACACATCCGATGGACTAATTCACCAGCGTCCTTCAAAAATGTCAAGGTCATGAGGGAGAGATTGCCTGAGGCACTGACCTAGCAGGTTGGAGGAGACTTAAGGAGGTGTGACAGCTTCATGCGTGGGACCCGCCTTTGGGTCCCTGGGAGACTGGCCTCTGTGGGGAAGCCAGTGAGGTCTGAGTAGAGCCCACGCTGATTGGTGTTGCTGCAGCAATGTGAATTCCTGCTTTGGACGATGCTTCTGTGGTTCTGTGAGGTTAACATCCAAGACCTGGTGCAGGGAACTCTGTGCTGTTGCAGCTTTTCTGTAAAGTCTAAAATTATGTCAAAATGAAAGGTTGGAAAGGGGAAAGCATCTGCTTACTTGAAAACGTTCACTTTTAGAAAAATCTGGGTGAACTAGCCTCCCTTCTTGTGTCTCCTTCCTCAAGCCCCGGCGTGAACACTCTTGAGATTTGTGCTCTTTTGGTTGTCTTGTTTTGCAGACAGAGTTTACATGGGGCCGGGGCAGCTGTATCAAGATTTACAAAACTTGCTGCATGACTTAAATGTCATCGGTCAAATCACTCAACTGGTTGGAAACCTCAAAGGAAACTATCAGGTGACAGTCGAAACCACTTGGCTTAAAATTCTCTTTTAATTTCTAAGACTTTGTCAGCCTGTGAGCCCACCTCCCAGTTCTGCCAAAAGCGAGAACTGATGTTACTTTAAGAATCGATCTGATCGTGTATTTTCTTCTATTTCGGACAAGGTGAAGCGCTTTTGGTGTAACTTTTTGTACCTCCGGAGGCTGACTTGAGCGTCAGTTCTCTTAGGAATGTCCCAGCACCACATGACCCGCCTCCCAAAGGTGCTTCTTTCCTGATCAGATGAGTGTTTCTGGTCTCCCTGGGTTTTTCACGTCTCGGCATCACTTTTTTCTTCTCTCGCTCGGGGTGGTCCTGTCTTATTAACATCTTTACGTGTGCTTGTGCGTTTCCTTCCTAGAATTTGAACCAGTCGGTAGCCCACGACTGGACCTCGGGTTTACAGAGACTTATTTTGAAGAAGGAAGAGGCAATCAGAGCGGCCGACTGCTGTCGGATCCAGTTACAGCTCCCGGGGAAGCAGGGCAAGTCAGTAAACGTCGGAAGGGAGCCTCCGGGCCAGCACTAAGAACAGGGCCCTTTGTCACGACGTGCATGTCTTCGCAGTTTGGGCATTGTATCTGAGGGGCAGGCCCCGTGATTGGGTTTCACACGATGGAGCCCACTGCGTGGACTGCACTGTCTCTTCTTCTCCCCGGCAGGTCCGGCCGGCCGACTTTCTTCACTGCCGTGTTCAATACCTTCACCGCCGCCATCAAGGAGTCCTGGATCAACAACCTGCAGATGGCCAAGCTCGCCCTCGGTAAGAGCCGGTTGATCTCAGCTAAATGAGGCACGTTCAAACAAGACACAACATCCGTTCCTATTCTGTGATGAAATGCACGCCCAGGAGGATAAGGTCATGGCTGAGAAGGAAACTTTACAACAGGTTCATCCATTCACCTGAAAGAATGTTTCCACGTGGGAAAGATCAACCCTAGTGCAGTGACTTTTTTAAGACTTTTGTGTTATAATTTAAGGGTTGTAGGGAAAAAAAAAAACACCTCACTTTTATCATAACAAAACATTAATACTAGTGGAAATGGTTCAACACAAGTGAAAGTCCTTTGAGTCTGTGGCCTGTGAGGCAGGACCCAACCCTGGGTCTGGCCCACAGGATGAGAAAGTGATGGTTCATCTCAGCCTGTTGTCTCACCCCTCACCTGTGAAATAAAACACAGGAGTGGACCGAATTGTCCCTGAAGACCCTCTAAGCATGAAAAATAAGTCCTGTGGTTCTATCAGAGATGGGAGCAACTGATTATTTCCTTGTCCCTACGTCCCTACGTTCCTTTAGCCTTGCCTTCTTTTGATCTGTGTATCAGACATTCAGATAGATGGGTGGGTGGGATAAGATACATGGATGTTATTTACACACACACAGGTCTGTTACTCAGAACACAGGGATGTCCTGCGTCCATGTGTGTGTAAAACTCTCATTCAGGGGCAAAACAATCCGAAATGTTAACCGAAAATAAAATACGGAAGAGAAATAGGCCTTGTGATCTGAGGCTGGTGGCAGGAAGGCCAGCCGGGGTGGCCTGTGATCCTCGGAACAGGGCTCCGTCCCTCCCTGAATGACTCAGTGGTGTATCAGGCCAGGTTCAGGGTGACCCCGTGAACAAGGACACGGATGGGCTCTGAGGATAAGCTCCCGTTTATCTTCAGATGCGTCACGTTTTCAGAGCTGAGGTGGACGACTTGCTTTGTAGTAAAAACATTTCTTCATTTCGTCGTACGTTTTTTATCCCATGGTTTTGTGCCATGTTAGAAAACTTCTCACTCTGTCCCTGGTGTTTGAATCTAAACGTCTCAATTTGAGAAAGGGACAGAGGAAAACAGACCAGACCCAGGTGGTTTATGCTTTGATGGTTTGCAGTGCCCCCGCCCCCAGCCGATGGCTGGTCCACAAGGCGGGAACGGGGCGGTGGGCGTCCATTAGACTCGGGCCAGAGCACTTACCTCATAGAGCCGCAAGTCTGCAGCCTCCCCCGTGGGAAGAGGCTGTGCTGTTTTCCAGAAGGAAAACCCTCCGTTCTCCAGTCTTACCCAAAGTAGGGGCCAGACTCTCCCCCTGCCTCCGGGCCTGTGCTCATTGCCTACCTCTGTTCCCTTCCCCCGGCACAGAGGAAGAGAACCACTTGGGCTGGTTCTATGTGGAGGACGACGGGAATCAGATCAAGAAAGAGAGGCACCCCCTCCTCGTGGGACACATGCCCGTGACGGTGGCCAAGCAGCAGGAGTTCAAGGTGACAGGCGGCAGGCGGTTACCAGGAAGGGGCGCCGGGGCAGCCTTGGGCATGGCCCCTCCAGGGCCCGTTTGTGTAGAAGTCATTTAGGAGGGTGGTGGTCTGAAGCCAGAGGCTGCTCATCCGGAGCCAGTGCTGGGCCTTCCTCCGAGGCCCCGCGATCAGGCCCCGCGGCTCAGGTCCCGCAGCTCCGTGCCCCTCGCTGGGCGGCTCGGCTTCCACGTGGTCATAATTGGAGACCTTCTGGTGGCCCAAAGCATGGTACCCACTCTTGGCTGAAGCAAACCCCGTCTGTGGGTGGCGTTTTGTCAGTGTCCCTGTGCAGTGGACTCAAGCACTGCGGCCGGTGTCCTCACAGACTGCAGAGACGTGTGGGTGTGTCTTTCTCTAAGAAACACATGTTTCTTTCTCACTTTGGTCTCTGGCCGACGCTCAGTGCTGGAACCTGGGCTTCCCTGGAGCTCCCTCAGCTGATGGGGACCATTCCCGCTGGCAGAGCCTGCTCCCCGGGAGAGGCAAGGGCCCTGTCGGTGTGGCCTTAACCCAGAGCTGCAGCTGCCCGGGGCACACTTAGGCGTTGCTTCTAAAAAGCAAATTTCTGAGGCTCATACCTCGATTTTTCCCTCTCTTAGCCTTTGGAGTTGCTGTGGTTTATGTCAGAACGCTGTCATCCATGTAGGACATGCCTTTTGGCCTCCTCTGAGTCCCATTTTAAATTCGGGCCTTTGATTGTTTTCTCCCCTTTAGATCGAATGTGCCATTTATAATCCTGAGCCTTACCTAAATAATGAGAATCAGCCAGATTCGTTTTCCGCGGCTCATGGTTTCCTGTGGGTAAGATGCTTTTGTTTGTTTTTAATGCAAGCTCACGAAGAATCCATATCCACAGCTAATGAGATGAGAAATGACAGATTTGAATGGTCCGATAGCTCGTTGTTAGTGGCTGGTGTGTCCCAAACTGTGTTTATAAACATGGGGGTCACAAACAGGAAAGGGGGCTGATCACTTTTGTAAAAGGTGTCGAATTCTAAGGCATTAAAACATTTCTCTCTTTTCTTTTTCCTGTAAAACTTAACCAGATTAAATTCAGTCCAAAGTCCATTAACTAATAGAAGCATTGAAATATTTTTTCAATTTGGGCGGTTAAATGGCATGGAGTTTTTTCTCTTCCAAGACCATGCTGGCTGTTTACGCTGGGAACTTGGCAGTTAAAATTAGTTTCTTCCAAATGAAGCGCCGCCTTTGAACAGTGCTGCATTTGCGGTAGACATTGCTGGCTCGTGCAAACCCGAGGAATTGCTCGTGTCGTGCGTTTTCAGGTCTCCTGGTGCCCCCCGGGCAGCCGCCAGACCACCTCCACGATGGGCCCTCTGTCCTTTTCCAGCCCCACCTGGCTCTCTCCCGGGTGTCCTGACCCCGCATAACTCCCCACGCACCCCGCCCCGTCTCACAGCCAGAGCGCTGGCCTGCTTGGAGTCCCTGGTTGAGTTTTGGAAAGAAAACAGCCTGATGAGCTGATAACTCTCTGCACTCAGCCCAGAACGAAGGGATGGGCTGAATTCCCTCAGGGTTTTTGAATTTTAGAGGAGGTTTTTTCCATCTCAGGACCTGCACCTGGTCAGAGCCCCGCTTCCTATCGGCCCGAGCGGGCTTGGCAGTTTGACATTGTCCCCGGAAAGGCAGGATGCTTATTGATCAGAAGGGGAAAATCCGTTAGAATAAGGAGAGGGTCACGACATCCTCAATACTGATGGAAAAGAAGAGGAATTTGTGAAGGATGCACAGCACCCGGAACCAGGCACGCGTTCTCTTGTAGAGCCAGGCATGCTCTTGCCTGGTGACAGGATCTGGCTCCTTCCCGCTCAAAAGACAGTCAAATTTAGGTTTAAGTTGGGAAACAAACCTTGCTGAGTATTCCTGAGTGATCCAGCAAACAGGGGGCTCATAAATATCATGGCAGCAGTAGTACAAGTTCTAGAAAAACAGCGACACTCCCTGATGTGTTAAATGCTGGGGACCCACTTTGAGATCCATTCTCACCCCTTTTTTTCTCTTTTTAAGTCCTTGTTTTTTTCAGGCAAGGCCTGGTTTAAAATTGATACCAGCCTGCTTTGTCAGCCTTTGAATTGTGCACTGAGGTAGGCTCTGAGGATCTTTACCATCCTGTGGTGCTAGGTATGTGGTT
Source organism: Platanista minor (assembly GCA_004363435.1). Classification (NCBI taxonomy): domain Eukaryota; kingdom Metazoa; phylum Chordata; class Mammalia; order Artiodactyla; family Platanistidae; genus Platanista; species Platanista minor. The sequence goes on along the minus strand of RJWK010006766.1, from coordinate 28,427 downwards.
TTTAAAGGGTATAAATGTGACTTTTACAAAAACAAAACTGTACTCTTGTTATTAAAATTAAAAGAAAAAGATGACCTAATTAAACATGTTGCAGAGGGAGCGGGGCTCTGTGAGCAGACTGTTTAAAGGTTATTTGGTCCTCGTCAGCCAGCTGGTTCCCACGTGGGAGCCGGATCTTGCCGTGGCCGTGGGGTGTCAGCTGTGCACGTGCTGTGGAGCCCCTTCCAGCCCACTTCTTCCCTCCCGAACCCCCCAGATCGGAAGCTGCACCAGTCAGATGGGTCAGATAGCCATCGTCTCCTTTCAAAACTCCAGCCCCAAGGTCATCGAGTGCTTCAACGTGGAGTCCCGCGTCCTGTGCATGGTGTACGTGCCCGCAGAGGACAGGCCCCGGGAGCCCGAGAGCACAGGAGGCCGAGTGCTGGGCGTCCCCACCGTCTGCCTGGGGACGGAGGAGGGGAGGTGAGCGTCGCACACGGGCCCCTCGGCTTTGCCAGCCGCGAGGCGGTGAAGTCCACCGGCCCCTCCCTCACCCCCTCCCACGCCCCCCACCCCCCCCACCCCCCCCACCCCCGCTCTGTTGGGACGCAGGTGGAGACTGTTGGGTCCAGGACTTTGAAGGAGCCAGTGAGTGAGGAAGTTACCCTAGGAAACCCCGGGGGTCAGCAGCTCCTTGAGGGGAAAGTTCTGGTTCTTCCTGCCTTTTGCCGTGAGCACCCTTCTTTCTTGTTCATGCTTTAAAGTGCACGTCACTCTTACACTTTGGAATGAAACAGAGCCTTGTTCTGTGTTATTCTCGCATGGAACATGGTCAGAGTGTACAGGAGAGTTACGATGATTTTCCTGACCTGAAGTTCCTAGATCTATAGGAAGAACTAAGGTGTTTGTTTGTTTAATAACGCAGAACTTCTCTTTTCAAAGAAACAAGAGAGATCAAAGTGGTAGCAGTCTTTACAGTATGGCCAAGTGGGATGTTTCTGGAAGGAGTGGCAGGATGCGGGGGACGACTGACAGGAAGGTTGAACGTGGTTCTCCTGCTCAGCAGGCTTGCGCTTTTCCCTGTGAGCAGACGTACCCGTGAGCTGACATTTCTCTTTTCCAGCATTTCCGTTTATAAAAGCAGCCAAGGCTCCAAGAAGGTGCGGCTCCAGCAATTCTTCACTCCCGAGAAATCCACGGTCACGAGCTTGGCCTGCGCGCCCCAGAGCCTGTACGCCGGCCTGGTCAACGGGGCCGTGGCCGCCTATGCCAGAGCGGACGGTGAGCGTGACGCAGGCGCGTCTGCAGGGTGGCAGGCGTCACTGCCGCGCCTGGCGTGGGGGGAGGGAGTTTCATTCTGCACCAAGCCTCACAGGACGCCAGGCTCATCAGCTTTTATCACCCCTCGTCCTGAGGCACCTGTGACTCGCTCGGTCCTTAAAGGAGGGGGTGGGAAGTCGTTGCAGAGTCAGTCCTCCTGCTGGCTTCTCTGTGTTCCTCAAAGTGATGAGTTCAGTGCAGGCCTTTATCCTGCCCTTGCTCAAGGCCCTCGGGGCTTCTCTTTTGGGATGAAGTGAGGTGCATGCCCCTTCGGTGTGGTGTGGCTGTCACCAGCCTGGTGCCTGGGACCCGCCCCCCCCCGGCCCCCCACCCAGGCTGGGGGCCCGGCGTCATCATCACCACAGGGAGAATCTGATTGTCGGCGTGGTTTGGGAGACCCTGGGCTGATCACCTGTGGCCACAGATTCCAGCGAGTCCTACTTCTCACACCCTGAGGGGTTGTACCATAAACAGACCATAAAACTAGGGTTTAGGCCAGCTTGAGGGGGAGACTGGGGGGCTCAGGAGCCCTGGGAGGAGCTCCTGCAGGCATTGGGGTCCAGGCTCTTTGGAGGACGGCAGTCAGGCGAGCCCTGGAGGATGAGCGTCCATCCCAGGAGCCCTGAGGCTGGAGCCGCTGCAGGTCTCTGGGATGCGAGGGGCTGGAAGGGCAGAAGCAGTTCCTTCTAAAGGCGGATTCCGGGGGTGGGGGGTGAGTGTGAGGATCAGGGGCACCTCGGGGCATGATTACTCTGCGGAGGATGCGTTGTTTCTCTCCTGCTGGATGTGATTTGTGTTTAAATACACATTTATTTAGAATCATGTGAGTGTTTATCGTGGCACTCTCTGTTTCTCTTCTCTGCGACCTTTGTCCGGCTTTGGTAGCACGGCTTTGCTCATTCAAGTTGTTTTTTCCACTGCTCCGGTAGAGATTAAATTTCATGGGAATTATTAACTAGTTGAAATTTTGAAATTACTATAATATGTCTGGTCTAGCAAGCCTCCCAACTTGATTTGGAGTGTCTATGTCCATTTCTTCCAGTGTTATGAATTTATTTAGGCTTTATTTTGATTTATTTAATTGGGGAGGTGGGTATTTGAACCTTTTTTCCCAGCTTTATTGAGCTATAACTGACATATTGTGTAGGTTTAAGGTGTACAGTGTCTTGATTTGATACACATTGCAAAATGATCACCGCCGTCTGCCAGCTCACACCTCCATCAATCACATCACATACTTACCGTTGCTTTTTTGTGGTGAGAACATTTGAGATCTAGTCTCTTAACAACTTTCAGGTGTATCATACAGTGTTGTTAACTGTAATCATAATGCTGTGCACTAGATCCTCAGAGCTTATTCACCTTATGACTGAAGTTTGAACCCTTTGCCAACATCTCCCATTTCCCCACCCACAGCCCCTGTCAACCACCCTTCTACTCTCTGTTTCTATGAGTTTGGCTCTCTTAGATCCCACATAAAAGTGAGATCATACAGTATTTGTCTTTCTCTGTCTGACTCATTTCAGTTAGCATAATGCCCTCAAGTTCCATCGTGTTGTCACACATGGCAAGATTTCATTCTTTTTTATGGCTGAGTAATATTCCATTGTATATAGGTACCACATCTTCTTTATCCGTTCATCTGTTAATAGACAGTTAGGTTGTTTCCAGGTCTTGGCTGCTGTAAATAGTGCTGCATTGAACATTGGGGTGCAAGTATCATTTCAAATTAGTGTTTTCGTTTTGTTCAGTTATATACCAAGGATCAGAATTGCTGGATCATACAGCAGTTCTATTTTTAATTTTTTGAGGAACCTCTCTACTGTTTTCCACAGTGGCTGCACCAATTTATTACATTCCCACCAAGAGAGCACAAGGGTTGTCATTTCTCCACATCCTCACCAATACTTGTATTTTCTTGTGTTTTTGATGATGACCATTCTGACAGGTGCGAGGTCATATCTCATTGTGGTTTTGATTTGCATTTTCCTGTTGATGAGTGATGTTGAGCACCTTTTCATGTACCTGTTGGCCATCTGTATTTCTTCTTTGGAGAAATGTCTGTTTGAGAAACTGAATTTGAATGAAATTGAAAGATATATCTTCTTTTAAGATGGATCCTGGAATTCCGAACCTCAAACAGTGATAAAATTAGGCGTCCTCCCAGTTCGAAGTCTGCTAATGATGGAAGACACACTGTGGGCGGCATCTGGAGGTCAAGTGTCTGTAATCAGTGTGGAGACTCACGCCGTGGAGGTAAGTCATTTTAAGTGGCTACACAGTGCGGGAAGACACACTTCAGAACCAGTCCGACTGACTTCTCAGGCTGAGGTCGAGGATCGCCTCTCACGGGTAGAAAGCTCAGGCAGTGTCCTGCCTGCGGCTCTGTGCTGAAAGGAAATCCCTCCTAGTGTGGCTTAGAAGGAAGGATTAACTCAAAATTCCCACAGCCCTTGTCTAGCCACATCCATAGACTGATTGTCCGTTATTTACCTGCTGTTAATACAAACGTTACTTTAAAAGGTGTATTCAGTATGAACATACTAGTAAGTCTTCAAGGACATGTGGAAAATTAGTGTTTGATTGAAGAGGCGTTTCAAGTCAGTGTGATAAATGGATTATTCGGTAGAGATCATAGTCACTGGGAGAAAGCAGAACTGCGTCTCAGGCCCCGGCTCTTCCCCATTGTAGGCATTCCGGAGCGAGGGATGTTAGAATACCAACAAAGCCACAGACTTACAAGGTACAAACAGTAGGATGGTTCCATTACTTTGCAGTGGGAGGAACTTTCCAGATACGTCGTATACCTAGAAGTTGCCATGGTAAAGAATATAAATTTGGTAAAGTTTTAGAACCTTTTTTTTTTTAACATCTACTATGTGTTTTTTGTATCGAAACCCTTGTAAATGAAAATTGGTAAAATATTTGCTGCATCTGCCACCAAGTGATAATGTTCTTATATAAAGAGAATTCTTGCTACATTAAAAAGAAGAAACCAAGCTAATAGAAAACGTTCAAAGGACATAAAATGGCAGCTCACAGAAGACGAAATACAAGTAGGCGACGTACTCACAGTACACACACACAGATAGTGTACTCACACGTGGGTGTACGTAAACATGTAGCCATACACGTGTTTATGTGTATATACATATATACACGCGGAGAAGATGAATTTCACTTCTCATTGGACCTCTTGAATGTTTTAGCCACATGACTAAAACATGTGATACACGTGTAATATGTTTAGCCATATTACTCCTTTTATTGTTAAAGATGAGCCAGACCTACTCACTTCCTACCTGTTCATCACCATCTGTCTCTTTGCTCCGCTCTGCCCTAAGGAAACTCCTATAACACGGGTGCTTTTGCAGCCAGTGAACTACCTCACAAGTGAAAATCTCGCGAGCCTCACAAGGAAGGTAGTGGGAAGAGAAGTGTGTTCGGGTGAGGGTTGCAGGGGGTGGGCCCATCTCTCTGTGGATCCGGGGCCTCTTCACATGCTGCCCTGAATCCCTGTGGGCAGCCTGGGGAGCAGTTCCACGCCCGGGAGCCGAGGTGCTGCGGCCAGGAGCTCGGTCCTGCATGGACTCCAGGCTGGCGCTCTTGCTGTCGGACCGCAAACCGTTCTTCCATCCGTGTTGTTTCCGACGTGACCTCCCCAGGGGCCCGCAGGACGGAGCCTCCTCAAGTGATGGGGTCAGCCGGTCAGCCGGCCAGCCATAGAGGAGATGGGGCTGATGTCCAGAATAGGAGGCAGGAGACAAACCTGTGAAATTGCTTTTGCTCATTTTTTTTTTTTCCCCACCGCACCGCACGGCTTGTGGGATCTTAGTTCCCTGACCAGGGATTGAACCCGGGGCCTTGGCAGTGAGAGTGCGGAGTCCTAACCACTAGACCGCCAGGGAGGTCCCTGCCCAGTATTTTTATGGTGACTTCTTGTTTCTACTTCTCTCCACCTGCTCCTTTTTACTTCACGTGCCTCAGAGTAATAAGAAGCCCTCAGTGGGGCGTGGAGAGGTCATTAACCACAGCCCCTGCGCAGGGCACTTTATAGACGTTGTAACCCACTGCTGGGTTGTATTCCACTGCCTTGTTCACCAGCAGTGTTGCACCTTATCGGTGATGTAGTGAGGGTCAGAGTCCAGATCCTAACTCAACCCTGCACTGCACGGTGGTCGCAGGTGAGCCGCTTACCTGGGCCTCAGGCTCTGATCCGTAAGCTGGCGATCAACCAACTTCCTCATCAAAATGAGAGGTAATGTTGCTAGCAAAGAGCACCCCAGTAGTGGTTGCTATTTATTACTAGAATAAAGTATTATTACAGTAAATATACAAGAGCCAGAAATAGCATTCTGTTAGTCTGTATTTCAGTTTCTTTTCACAGAGAAGGAATAATAACGTAACAATCTTTCTTAGAATCTTAGAACATCTCTCCAAAACCAATACGTTAATTTTGCCATAAATTCATACCGAAAGCCGGAATGATGGTTTCTGTAGCTGCCGCCAAGGCGATTCCAGACTAACATAACGTTATGACCTTATCATCTTTAAAGGGTTATTTCCACATGGTCCAAAAGACGTACATGCCGTAAATCTTGAAGACTCATAAGTAACATATTTGGATTTAAATAAAAGCCTCCTTTCTGTGCATTTTTAGTACCAAAGTGAGTAAATGTATTTGTAGAGAGAGAAGCAAAATCTACTCTGTTATTAAAAAAACGTAATTTATCCAGTAGTTCCACCGGGCAGGGAAACCACAGTTGGGGTACCGGTGCAGCTCTGCAGGCTTGAAACCACAATGTGTCTGCAGCCTCTTTGGTTGGGGTGAGGGCACCTGCTACAGGGAAACTCCCTGAATGTGCCCTGTCTGTAGGGCCAGCGACGTGGGGCCACGAGGCTGCACTCGCTCTGCGGTGGGCTGAGCAGGGTGTGAGGTCTGAGGTCCAGGGGCGTGAATGTTCTTGCGGTGGCCTCTGCACGGCAGTGGTTGGCACAGTTGCAGCGGGGACAGCGGGGCTGCAGTGCCAGCTCGGCATTCTGATGGGGCGGCGCCGAGCACCTCACCCAGAGATACCGAGCCAGGCGGGCTGTGCATGCCCAGCGCGGCAGGAATAAAACTCCCCGCCTTCCCTCCAGGTCAGGGAAAGCAGATGGGGAAGCGTAAGTGTTAAATGCACGTAATGAACCTGCAGTCACCTGGATCTGGGGTGGGGGGGGCGCCTTCTTTCTTCCTTCCCAGCTACATAAGGCCTTCTCCACGGGGTCTATTTCATGCCTTTTAAGAAAACGTTGAGCTTTAGGAACATGACGCAGCTCTGAAAGCAACCTGACGTTGAGGAACAGGCGGTTTGTTGTGGATTCTGCGGGTGCTGACCTCACAGCTTTGTTTCTCGGAGCCCTGATTTCACAGGTAGTTTCGGTTTAGTTACTGGAGCTATTTAAAGTAAGACCTGTTCTTCCTTACTCTCGATTTTCTGCAATGTGCCGTGTTCCTGACTCAGGACAGACAGACAGAAGGGCAGGAGAAGAAGAAACAGCTTTCCTTCCAACCCTACCCCTGACGTTGAAGAGGAAAATAGAATGAAAGAAGGAAATGGATAAGATACTAAAGGTGACCTAGTGGCAGAGCGTTTTCTGAGTTGATGCATTTTTTTCCTGATGAGATAAATTCCCGTCATTGTATAGAAAGACACGAATGCAGGGCACAGGGGCGACAGGCCCAAGCTGGCAGGCAGGCCGGTTCTTGAACACCTACTGCCAGTTCTGGCCCTGCTTCCCTGCAGAGACCTTCAGATCCGCATGATTTCAAGGTGGCAGGAGACTTAGACACCCTGTTGCCCAAAGTTCCTGTTTTCACACAGAAAACCAAGCCTCTGAGAAGGTGGGAGACAATGGCCAGCATCCCAGAGATAAATTATTGTTCACATCACCCATCATCCAGCACAAACGTGTCACGCGTTTAAGAAGTACAGGTGCTGTACCAAAAACCCAAAGCCCAGGAAGAACTCACAGGCCAGGTGTGGTGCCAGAACAGGTGAGGGCAACACCAGCTACCTGGCCCCTGGGGGCAGGTCTGGGGTCAGGACTGGCTACGGCGTCTGTAGGGCCCCGTGTCCAATGTCAGTTAGCCCGGACTCCGAGATGCCAACAGCCAGAGCATCATGCCAGGTGTGGAGCCCTCTGAGCCCGAGACCCCACGAGGGTCACAGGCCCGTAAAGCCGCCCTGTCCGGGGAGAGGAGGACTTCAGCAGGTGGCAAAAACGCATGACACCTCAGAGGAGGAGGAGTGCTGTGCGTCAGGACGTGAGAAGGCGGTTCCTGGAGGACCTTTGCCCGGAAACAGGGTGAGTCCAAGCGTGGGGACGTGGGGTTGGCGCAGGTGTGGTCAGAGGGCACCTGGTCCCTCACGTGCAGGAGCGTGCAGTCCCCTCCTCGGTTCCCTGGGTTTCAGCCTCTGTTGCCGTGAGCACTCACGGGGCCCGTCTGGGCAGCGCTGGCGAGGCCGAGGCCGTGACCGTGAGGACAGCCGCGCTTGGCTCCATTCCCAGGGCAGATTGGCACGTGACGTCCTGATCCCCGCCACGCTGTGCGCGACGGGGGCCATGTGAGGATTTAAGCAAGGGACAGACGCCAGGAAATCTGTCTTCTCCAAGGATTTTTTTTTTGCAAGGAGTTGAAAGGGGGGTGAGATTGGGGACTGAAGACTCACTGAGAAGGTTGTTCCAGAACTCTGTCGGGAAAATTCCACTCCTCGTGGGTGGAGGACAGAGAGGGAGAACCTGAGGTAGATTTTGCAGGAGGCACTTCTGTAAAGAAAAACAGCCAGTCGTGAGACGCCGAAGACCCGTGAGCAGATAGTGGTGGACCCGGGCAGCCGCCGCATGGTGGAGGTGGCCACAGGATGGCCGGGAAGCAGCATGCAGGACGCATGGGACAAGGTGGCCTGTGAGACAGAGGATGGGAGTGGGGCGGCCAAGGCAGTAACCAAATGGAGCCGCCGGAGAGCAGGGAGGGGGTGGGCCCCGACCAGCAGCGGCTCTGGGCTCCCTCCTGCCCGGGCGTGCTGAGTTCTTAGAAAGAAACTGGGGTTGAGGACCA
>RJWK010006766.1:0-19926 GCA_004363435.1 Platanista minor | reverse complement strand
ATGAGGCCGAGTCTCAGCACACGTGGGAGGGGTGGGCCGCTTGCCCCATTCCTCCCAGTCAGCCCCGCCCTGCTCCTGAAACCTTAACTGCTCGGTGATACACAGGGCAGTGGGACATAAAATAGTGCTCCCGCTTCCTGCAGCCCTGGTCTCGGCAATGGGCTTCCTCCAAAGGGGTCTGTACCGGTTCACAAAGCATGGGAGCTATTCCCCTTGAAGCCTACCAGAGAGGAAAGCCATGTCTGTTTCTGTGGTACAGGGCAGCCCAAGCCACCTCCACAGGCTGTCCTCAAAGTGAAAAGACGACCCACGGAATGGCAGAAAGTACTTACGAATCGTGTACCTGCCAAGAGTGCATAACAAACAGCTTATATAACTTACAGCTCAACGATCAAAAGAAAAATAGTCCAGTTCAGAAACGGACCAAGGATCTGAACAGACATTTCTACAAAGAAGATACACAGTCGGCCACACAGGGAAGGGTGTGCACCATCCTTAGTCCTTAGGGAAATGCAAACCAAAGCAACCATGGGACACCACGTCACACCCACGAGGATGACAGCAACAGAAAAGGGACATTAACAAGTGCCGAGAGGACGTGGAGAAGTCGAGAGCTGCACACATCGCTGGTGGGGACGTGAAACGGGGCAGCAGTTGGAAAACAGTCTGTCCTTCCTCAAAAAGTGAAACGTGGAGTTGCTGTGTGGCCCAGCGTTTCCAGTCATATGTGTTGACTCAGGAGGACTCACTCTGTAAGAACTCGGGGCTCCTTCCTAACCGCCGGCACCGGCTCGTCCCCAGTGACACATGTTTAAATTAGACCTGTGATGATCGGGGTCGCTTTGTGGGAGGGTGCACACGTGCACGGAGGGAGGTGTCTGTGGAGGTGAGCATAGCACGGGCGTCTCGGAGGAAACGGCGACCCCCCGGCTTTGGCTGCAGGAGGGGCCGAGGGCCCAAGCCAGTTGCCCGCCCCGAGAGCAGGGTCCTCGTCTTCCCTCCCGGGAGGTGTGCAGAGACTCCGGAGGGAACGCGCGGCCCCAGGCAGGTGGTGATGGCAGGACTGGGCGCTCAGGCCGTCGGGGGCATCTGCGAACTCCAGAATCACTGTCACGCCTGAGTCCCAGCTTCAGGACGACCCCCAGGCCACTCTCCAGCCCTGCCTGTCCAGCTGCAGTCTTCACTTAAAACAAGGTGTGGTGCCCTTGGACGGGCAGGCTTCCTTCCAATAAAATCAGAGACTCACGTGTCCCCCTCGGTCCAGCTTGGGAGTGCCGCACGGCATGGGTGCAGCGTGAGGGGCTAACCGGCGAGCCCTTTCCACCGTGGGTGGGCGTGCAAGGATGGTGCCTTTGGCCCCCCCTCGGCCGCGTAGTGGGTCATAAAGAGCCTCCCGCACTGTTCTCAGTTCTTGAGAAAGGGGACAGAGTTGTAAGCCTGTTTTTTTCCTAGGGGGTTTTAAGTTACCTCTTTTCATGCTAGAGAGCTGTGCAGGATTGTGACCTGCTGTGGGCTAAGAGGACTTCTTTGAGGGTAGTGTTTCTTCTCACTGTGTCTCCAAGCTTCACCCCACCTGCCCCCTGCCAATCCCTGGTAGGCAGTGACCACAGCTGCCCAGCACTGGCCCGTCCATCATGGGGACAAGTTCCAAAAGTTCCCTCTCGGGGGCCCCGTGGAGCAGGGTTGTCAGGATGGAGACCTGGGGCAGAGCATAGCCCGGAGGCTCGGGAAGGACCTGGTCAAATGGAGAAGCAGCAGGTGGCCACCTGGGGACCAGACGGGGCTGGACACCGAGGGGACCCTGAGAGCTCGGCGGGGGTTTAGCTGCCCGTACAGGCCTCCTCGCAGGCAGATGTGGCCCTTATTCCTGCTCAGGTTTGCGGGTGCTGATGGTCCACAGGCGTCCAGGGGCGCTGCTCAGCACCTGCGGATCTGGGGTGACAGTGCCCTTGCTGTAGGTGGTTGAGGGCAGGTGAGATCCACGGCGCCAGCTGGACCCCCTGGCATGGTGGGGACGACAGCGCCACCCAGTGCTTCATGCGCAGCCCAAAGGGTGGGTCCGTGACGGCGACGTGGGGTGCAGCTCTGTGCTGTACCCCTGACGCCCCGCCGTCGCCTTCTTGGTCTCCGCAGAGCCAGCTGGAGGCCCACCAGGAGGAGGGCATGGTGGTCTCACACATGGCCATTGCCGGCGTGGGCATCTGGATCGCCTTCACCTCGGGGTCCACGCTCCGCCTCTTCCACACGGAGACGCTCAAACATCTCCAGGACGTCAACGTCGCCACCCCGGTCCACCACATGCTGCCAGGTGGGCCCTGGGGCGCTGGTGGGTGGTGCCACATCCCCCGGGGCCCGGGCTCGGGGCTGTCGGGTGACCCGAACTAAAGCGCCCTTCTTAGAGGTCAGAGCCGCCCACCACAGACAGTTTATTGCTGTTAATAAAGCGCGGGGGCGGGGGCAGGGGCAAGGATCTGAGGCTGGAGGGCAGAGAAACGGAGACCCTCTGGTGGGGGGGCTCCACGGGGCTCTGCCAGCCCCACGCGGGAACGGTGTTCCTGACAGCGGGAGTCACACCAGCCAAGGTGCGGGAGTGGGGTGTGGGAGCCGCATGTGGCTCGTGTGTGGCTAGTATGTACACGTGTGAGCTTGTTAGGTACGGGCGTGTACCTAGTATGTACACCTGGGGTTATGTACTGGCACGTGGCTAGTATGTACACCTGGTCTTGTTATGTACGGGCATGTGGCTAGTATGTAGACACATGAGCTTATTAGGTACGGGTGTATGGCTAGTATGTACATGCATGGGCTTGTTATGTACAGGCGTGTAGCTAGTATGTACACACATGGGCCTGTTATGTACGGGCCTGTGGCTAGTATGTACACCTGGGCTTGTTATGTACTGGCATGTGGCTAGCATGTACACCTGGGCTTGTTACGTACGGGTGTGTGGCTAGCATGTACACGTGTGGGCTTGTTATGTATGGGCGTGTGCTAGCGTGTACACGTATGGGCTTGTTATGTACGGGCATGTGCTAGTGTGTACACCTGTGGGCTTGTTATGTATGGGCGTGTGGCTAGTGTGTATAAGCATGTTGCAAATGTGTGTATGTATGTAACTCGTACGTATATGCCTTGCTTGCTGTGTACAGGTGTGTGTGCCTGGTGTGTATTGGCCCACATCTCCACGGGGCTTTTAAGGACCAGGCTCATGCCGCACGGCATCCCCCTCCGTTCCCACGTTGGCTGCGTCTCCTGGCTCCCGGCTAGAGAAGAGAAAGATCTGGTGTGCAGTGCGTGGGCTCCCACCCACACCACGTGAACAGACCTATGCAGGAAGCCCCAGGGCACTCAAGTCCCCATTGCCTGTTGGACCAAAGCCCAGAGGTCACGTACCTGTGACCACGTAACCTGTTTGCACCTGGGCCACCGGCTGTACTTCATCTTGTTTTCTTTCCTTCTTTCCACCCCCCCCAGTTAACGACTCCTTTGTTTCTTATCCACCAGCGTGGCTTTCACTGTTCAGGTCAGGATCTGCCTGGGTTCCCGTGGAGCCAGGAGACCGTGTGGTCAGGTGGAGACACCTGGTGACACCATGTCCCCAGGCCCCTTGGCAGATGTGCCCCTGCCTGCTGTCACCATCACCACACACAGTCCCCACCGCCCTGGGCCTCCTATCCCTGTGCCAGGACTTAGGGCTCTTTCTCCTGAACCCGCATCCCATGCCGGAGGAGCCTTTGGGTGGCCTGTTCTCCCGCATCTGCCTGCTGTATGCAGAATACCTCCAGGTTCACCAGTATCCGGGGATTTTGTGCTTTGTCTGCATCTCATATTTTACTCCCAGGTCTGTAGCTGCTAGACCTGGTGGACTGTGAGGAAGGTGGACAGTTAGAGCAGAAATCAGCGACACTTAGAATGAGAGTCCTCTTGCTATGCCCGGGCAGTGGTTCTTGAATGTGGTCCTCAGAAAAGCATCTGACGTTGGTCTGATTTTCTTGCATTTTTGGGAGCAGGGAGGCCAGACACCCATGTTTTGTCTGTCCTTCTTTGAATCGTCTTACCCTCGGGCCAGTGTTTCACGGTGAGAAGTGTTTCATTGTGTCCTCTCTGACGCTTAGGCACTTGTGTCATTGCGTGTTTGCACCCTAGGTGAGCCTGTGGAATTGCAGGTCCTTGGACCACGATCATCCTGGACACATGTATGTAAACCTCATTCTAGAGTTATGTTCGTGACGTTGCCCAAATGGGTTTTTTACGTATATGTGGCAATAACGTGTAAACTGTCCTTTCATGATCTCACTGGAATATAAAATTCCAGTAGGTTCTAGAGATGAAGACTTCCCAGGCCAGAAAGAACACAATTTGAAAAAAAAATTTACTATACTATACTGTAACTCACGCCTCTTTTGTAGCAGAATTAAGAACCCTATTTAGTTCCCTAGAGGTCTCAGTGTGCTTTCCCCTGTGGACTGTGACTCGTGTGATGAGCTGTATCTTTCTGTCCGGTTTGGAGCTCTGTTCTGAGCACCGTTAGCTCGAGCGCTTTGCCATAAACCACATCATACTTGGCAGACACAATGGATGACGGCGCCTGGGGTCAGCACACATGTTTCGAAGGGCCGTCGGTCAACCTTCCCAGCCCCCGAGGTGGTTACAGCCCATGGTTCAGAGGGCGGCATCTCCTCCGGGTCATGAGGCTGCGTGAGTCACGTCAGGATGCAGCTGTTTCCTCTTTGTCCAGAACAGTCAGGGGAGGGTATTTGGATGAAAAAGTGCTGAGACCCCCGCCCCCATCAGATTAGACTTCCCAGGTCCCCGCTGAGTGAGCACGTCGCTTTCCAGGGGTGACGTTACCAAATGAAGTGGGACAATTTTCTATCTAATACAAAAGTCAGTGTAACTCTTCTCAGTACCATCAACCACATCATAAGGGAATTCAGCAACTTAAACTAGACTCAAGGTTATTTATGAGTTAGGGAACAGACCGAGGTGTGGGTTTAGTGTCCCCTGAGCTCTGGTGCCATCCTGCGCTAACCAGCAGCTACTCAACCAGCAGTTGGTCCTGTGCTAACCAGCAGCTCCTGTACCAGCAGATGATCCTGAGCTGACTAGCAGCTTCCTTAACCAGCAGTTGATCCCGCACTAACCAGCAGCTTCCTTAACCAGCACTCGATCCCACGCTAACCAGCGGCTCCTTAACCAGCAGTTGATCCCGCCCTAACCAGCAGCAGTTGATCCCGCGCTAACAAGCGGCTCCTTAACCAGCAGTTGATCCCGCGCTAACCAGCATCCCCTTCACCAGAAGTTGATCCTGCGCTAAGCTGCCCGCCTCCCTGGTCTCTGTCCCGGGTGGGAGCCGGGAGTGGGTTCCAGTCATAGCCTTTCCAAGCACACTTGGAAGGCTGGCTGCTTCTCCTGCTTTCTCCCCTGTTTGTGTGTTTCTTGCGAGCATTTGAATAAACCTGGCCGGCCTCCCCCATGCTCCTGTGTCCCCATGTGAGAGGACAGCGGGGTCCCCGGAGAGCATGCACCACATAGCAGCCGGCTCCTCCTGCCCCTCACTTCCACCCCGTGCCAACTGCAGCCTTTGTCGCATCTCTGCCCCGCCCCTCCCGCCCCGCCTCCCCCTTTGATGCTGAGTGGGTGGCCCCTCTGCCGGCAGCTTGGCCAGCTCAGAGCCCAGTGGTCCCACCTGGAAGGCCACAGCTGGTGCTTCCACAAGGAGTAGCCTGGACGCCTCTCAGCAGCTCTGTCTGCAGACCCTTCGGAATGGGAAAATCTCCACGTTCCCTAATTACCAATCAGTTAAACTTTCATATGTGAAATTAAAGATGAATCCTAGACTACTTTGAAAATGGAACAAACCATCATTCGCTGGAACTGAAGGCTTTCAAACCAGTTAGAAAGAAAAACATTCCAGTTTTTCCTGCTTTTGCGTTTGTTATGATGAAGTGAAGGTTTGGGGGTGTCCTCCCAGGAGCATCTCCCAGGAGCCCCGGGGTTGTTTCCGTTGGTCTTTCCCACAGACCATGTAGTTTTTCCCCTTCTCGTCATGTTTCGTAACCTTTCCCCCCACACGGTGACTTTTCCCCGTCCCGACACCACACAGGCCACCTTCTGTGCCTTTGAATTATTTTGTCCCTTCTCTTTAGAAAGATCCAGTTCTGGAGAGAGGAGTTTCTTTACAAAGACTAGAGAGTTTCCCAGATTTTCCCTGCATATAATGTAACACAGATGTAAAAGCTGGAGACGGGACGAAAAGTCAGATGTTCCTAATATGCTATTTACAGGCAAAGAGGCGGGAAAACTCCTAAGGGGGATAAAAGGTCACTTTCAAAATGCATTTATGAATGAAAATAAGTAGTAAACTTTTATCCTTTGTAATTGGAAAGTAAGATCTTCTTAATGTTTTTATTAGTGGTTGGAAATATTTCACAGCATCTTTTACGAGGATCTGTTAACCCTCACTGTGGAGGTGGGCTGTTTGAAATTCCCTTTTCCTCATCAGTTTTCTTTAAAGCCAAGTGGTAGATTAAAAGTATTTCATCAGATGCTTCTTTAATAGTCCTAGGCCAATATTTTTAAAATGATATATTCTCTGTGAAAGAAAACTTAACTCACAAATTCCTTTTTTGGAGAAGAATTAAAGGAAACTCGGGTTCCCAGACCAAAATATTTCAGGACGATCAAATAAATCACAAAACAGTTTATTCGTACAAACAGTTTTTGCTTATATGCAGGACTTGGCTACCAAAATGAGGGTGTGGTTGGACTTAAATGATATGAAAACCCACAGCCAACCTCTGAACCAAGCCCTGAGACCACGTCATGAGAATCTGCCTGTTTTTATTGTTCCCGATACTTTTGTGTGTTGAAAAGGAAATTTATTCACATCTAGGACCACAGGGCTATACCACTGCCCCAGTTTCTATATTCCTTCCAGGAGGGTGGCTTCAGAATGTGGCTGCAGAAGGGAAATAATAGTTCTGTCCCCTGTCCATCCCGTTGTCATGACATTCTCCACGTTGGTGTTGAGAAGTAAGAAATCCAGATGGAAAATAACCTGCTGCCCCTGTGCACCAGGGCAGTGGTGGAGGCCGTTCTTCACTGAAACGAAAAACACAGAGCAGTGAGCCAGTTCCAAAAGTCGCCTCTATCAGCTGCTTCCACCAAAGGTTCCAGGAGGGTTGGAGAGGAGGGGCTCAGCTTTGCGGGTTTGCTTTCTGTCTCGAGCATAGCTGTGGGGAATCTTTAGGTCACGTGGCATCAAGTGAGGCTTCTGCTCTGGAAGGCACACCCGTGTGTCCTGGGACGTTCCCTGGTCCATGGAGCTCCTCTCCGAAGGGCTGCCCCACGACGGGACCACCTGCCCTGGATAGCAATCGTTGTGAGCTGTGCCCAGAGCCGTGTTTCTAAATGGCTTCTGCAGTTCTCCCTGGCGTTTGGAAATGATAGCTCCCGGCCCAAGTGTAGACAGACACGCAGGTCCCAGGTGTCTCTAAAGCCCCAGCTGCTCCCATGGGCACGCATTTGGATTCCTGAGCACTTAATACATTAGTTTTTCTTCAAAAAATATGCCTGTGTTTAGAGGTAAAACCAGATCTTTAGTTTTTGTAGCTGTTGCCTCGGTTTGGTTTCAGTGTTCCGTTGCCTAAATAATCATAAAATAACTGCAGTGGACATGGTGACCTGCCTTTGGCTTTGGTGTTTAGACCACTTGTTTTCACGCTTTTTGTCTAAGATGAACTTAGGTCAAATGCAGAGATACTGAAAATGACTCATTTCTAGAGAGCAGAAGAATCCAGCTGTTCTGAAGTGCCCTCCATTCCTTCCTGGGAGCAGCCCGCATGACCCTTCTCGGCTCTCTAGCTTCAGTGCTGAGCAGAGACGCCAGGAAGGGCTTAAAGCCCCTGTCCAAGGTGGTGGTGCTGTGGGCAGGGTCAGGGCAGGGGTGGGATGCTCGGGGCCCAGACTCAGTCCCTGAGACGAGAGTCATGGGGAGACACGCACCTTTCACTCCACTTCCTAACGTTGTCAGGCTGACCCACCTCTCTGGGCCTCAGAGCCTCGACTGCAAAACAAAACAAAACAGAGCAAACAGCCAGAAGCTCCAAAGCCCTTGGACTCCAGTGTTCGGTATCCGCGTTTCCCGGACTTTCCCACCGAGGCCGTGAGTGGTCTCCCGACGACGGAACCTTTGGGTGGTCGCTCGCGTCTCTCCCCTGTGATGCTGAGCGCGGGCTGCGCTGGGAGCCTGTCCCACCTGTGAGGTTCCCTCTTAATCTGCCTAGGTGGGTGGGCTTTTGCTCACGCAGGGCTGCCGTCTGACGTGCGTGTGTGTGCATGTGCGTACGTGTGTGTGCAGCTCTGCCTGGAAGTGGATGATTTACATAGACGCTGTGTGATCGGCTCTGGAAGGGCAGCCCCAGCGGTGCTGAGAGCACCGTGCACATGTCCTGAGGCCGTGACCGTGCTCTGCCGGGGTGCAGCCAGGACGTCCCCCGGATCTCTCTCTTGCTCGTCTGGCTGAAGGAGTCGCAGTGTGTGGCTAGGGCTCCGGTGACACCCGCTGGCCAGGAGGGCTCGGGGCTGCCCGGGGAGCAATCTGGCAGGTCTGTGGGGTTTCCGGGCAGTTCCCGGGGCCCCTGCCCCAGCGTGTGGGCTGCAGAGGCCAGACTGCGGGGCACAAGCCTCTCCTGTCCCCCAGGACACCAGCGGCTGTCTGTGACCAGCCTGCTCGTCTGCCAAGGCCTGCTGATGGTCGGCACCAGCCTGGGCGTCGTGGTAGCCCTGCCCGTCCCTCGTCTGCAGGGGATCCCCAAGGTGACCGGTGAGTACCCCGCCCCCGCCCCCACCGAGTGCCTGCATCTCCCAGGCTTCTGTCCTATACTGTACTCTCATCAAGCCCATGGGTCTGTGGTCAGCTGTGTCTTTGCTTAAACAGTGTAAATTAGGTGGTTTTCTCTCTCCCTTCGTCCCGTCCTTTCTTTCCTACTCTAAAGACTATGTCTATTAATTTGAAGCATCAGGTCATACTTTCGTCTTCCTGTTTCTGACGTCAGTGGTCCAGGGAGACCCTTATCCCCAAGGCATGTTTTCACGTTACCTTTGTTGCGACCTGCTGGTTTTGATCATTCCATACAGTTTTGCTCAGCGAAAATGGATGCTTTTTATGTTTTGCTAAAGGAGGAGGCCCGGCACCTGAGAAAGCCCAGCTGTGCTCTTTTGCAGGGTTGCGGGGAGTTCAAATGGGCACAGCCTTTTTGGACAGCACTTTGGTGCTTAGGACTTTTGCGTCAGGAGTCAGGGTTTCCAGTTCAGGAGTCTGTCTCGTGAAGCAGCCAAATCTAGGAATAAACCATGATGCAGATAGAACAGGAAACAGCCCAAAGGTCCAAAATTAGGGGTAGGGAGACGCTTAAGACAGTGGCCGCGCTGCCATTTTAGAACATAACACAGCCAGTGAAAAGGGCGTTTGCAGAGAGCTTGGAATGACACAGAGAAGTGTTAATTCTGTAAGTTGAGTAAAACCAAGGTCTTAAAATTTTATGTCGATTATGTAATAACTCTCAGAGAACAAGATCTGTAGGAAACTCATCGAAACGTTAATAAAGATCTCTGTCTATAGTTTCTTCCTACTGTCAACACTGGAATATTTCACTCTGACTGCAAGCAGCCCTTCCTTCCCTCAACAAGCTTTCACGGGTCTACTGCAAATAGGTCTGTGCTTTAGATAAATTCCTCCTATTTTGTCATGATCCACCTGTTAGGATCATGGAATTCCAACTTGGTTTATTCATTTCTTAACTGCTGTCTTCGTCATGACCTGCCTGTGATACATGCAGAAGCTGTACGTGATGATGACTACGGGCAGTTTGAGTGGTAAAGGCTCAGGAGTCAGAAGCTCGTCAGTCACAGCGGGGGACGCTCCTCCCCGACAAGCAAACATAGCCATTCTCCTGCTGGGTCTCACGTCACCGTTCCACTGGGTTTTCTCCATAGTTTTGCTAATTTGTACCTTTTTCAAAAAAGAAGTTTTTAATTATGCCATTTTCGCATTTTCTATAATTGTCTCGTAGCGTATGTATTCCTCTCCGACTGCTGTCTTTCCACATTATTTCTGAGGCGCATCCTTGTTGGTCACATGACTGTAGCTCATGCCTGTCACTGCTCTGTCGTGTGGCTTTGTTCCCCATGTGACGTACAGTGGGTATTTAGTTGTTTCCTGTTCTGTGTGTTACGTGCTATGCCTCTGTGGGGGTTCCTCTGGCCATCCCTACTCATAGGGACTCAGGTTCCTCTGGCTGTGTGTCCGGGAGGGAACCACAGGTGTGTAGGAAACACTCACGTTCAGGTTCACCCGGTGATGCTGGGATGTTCCCCTGGGCTGTCGCGTCAGATCACACCTCCATGCCCCGTGTCTGGGCGGCCCCATCCCTTCACCCTCCCCCAGTACCCGCTGTTGGTGGAGTTCTCAACTTGTCCTTTAGCTCATTGAGGAAGTCACCTCGCCCAGCTGGGAATCCTATAATGTCCTCTGCTTCGGCCAGAGCGGGAGGGAGGCACTAGGGCCCTGTTTCAGCCTCAAAGCATTTGGTGAAAAGGGCACCTACCCCCCATTTCTGTCACCTCGCCTGCGAGGCGCTTAAAAATGGACATCCCGCTCCTGCCTGGCCCTTGGAGTCGCAGTGTTATGGGGGAGTCTGCATTTCATAAAAAAGACCTACAGGGAGTTTCTGGTGCTTCTTTTAAAATTCAACTCACATCACCCTTGAACTGAAGAGCCCCCGTTTTAATCAATACCATAGGACTAACTTATTCTAAACTACAGAATCTTTTTGAAATGAAAAATGGCAGGAAGCTACTTATAGTTTAGGCATCTTATTCCTAACATTGACATATTTCAGGCATTTAAGTTTTTAAAACCAAGATTTAGGAAAACTTTTCCTAAATATATTATCTTAGAGCAGGCGAGAAGGCATTTATACAGAGAACGGGAAAATAGCTACTTTATCACTTTAAAAGTACAATGCAAGTACCAGAACTGAGATACCGCTGACGAAAACCACGGTTGTATTTTAGACTATGGTTTTGAGAGCATTCTTGGACTTCACTAGAAATCCATGAGAACGTGGTCTGGAAGCCGTTTTCACTCTGAGCTGTCGAGTGCGGGGTTTTGCCGTGTGGACGGGGGGTGCCCGGGGCCCTGCCCGGCGTGCGGGGCCCTGCTGAGCGCTGTGCCCTTTCAGGACGAGGCCTGGTCTCCTACCATGCTCACAACGGGCCCGTGAAGTTCCTGGTCGTGGCCACAGCCGCCCCCAAGGCGGACAGAGACAAGCCCAGGGACAGCCCGCCCCCCGGTGCCGACCCCCAGGATGAAGACCAGAGGGACGCGCTCCCCGGTGAGGGGCCTGGGCCCTGCCCGAGCCGCAGCGGCCCCGACGCCGTCTGGCTGGGGGCTTCGCTGGGCTCCCTCGCCCAGGCCAGCGACGTCTCCTCCACGTCCGGGTCCCCGACGCCTTCCCAGGGCTCGGGCTCCCTGGGGCCCCGCTCAGAGGAGAGCTTCGTCCAGGACCCCCTGCGGCTCCCCTGCAGCTCCCCCGGCCGAGGGCGGCGGGCCAGGAGGGCCAAGGCCAGCTCCGTGCTGGTGGCCTGCGGGGGACAGGGCCACCGGCGGGTGAGCAGGAAGGCCAGGCAGCAGCGGCCGGAGGAGCTGGCCTCGTCCGTCATGGTCTGGCAGATTCCCCTGCTGAACGTGTGAGCCAGGGTCGAGATCCGGGGGTGGCCTTTCAGCCCAGTCACACACCCCGAGGGGTCCCGCCACATCTGCGCTGGCTGGGGATGAATCGCCAACCGTCTCGGGGCCGAAAAGTGCAATATCGTCAAGGGGGCGTCTCCGGCAGCCCTACCCTCCACCCCACGCAGGGGAGCCCCGTGTGAACGCGCATGAGGAAGGCGGGTGGACGCCGTGTTTGAGTGGGTGGGGGTCCCGGGAGGATACTCCACCTCTGACCCCCGTGGTCCTTAATAAACACGGGATGCTGCAGGCCTGTTCTCGTAGCCTGTCACCTAGAGAACTCGCAGACTCAGAACTCACGGGGAAATACAGCATATTCACTGGTGGAGGAGTTTATTAACAATTCTTAAAGTAATTGTACTTGATTCAGATTCACTACTTTTATTTATATTGTATATCTTTTAACCCCAGAATAGAATTTGTAACAGTGAAGAAAGCCAGGTAACACATACCGGGCCGGGTGGTGTTATATGCTTTCTGAGTTGAACTGAGTTTTCCAAAGTGGTATAATGCCTGTACTGTATATTTTTAACAAAGTAGTATTTTTATATCGCATTTTTCTATTAAAAAAATTAACAAAGTTTTAGTCACTACGTTATCTGTAACATTTCACAAATAATGTTTGCTTTGAACCAAAATCCTCAATGCCTATCAACATTTAGACTCAAGCATCAATGCCAAAGTATCCACGTTGGAGATGTGTGTGTTTTAGTGTCTCAGGAGTCGTAGAAGGTGTCTTGGTCCATCCTTTCCTGCTGTGTTTGCATCTGTCGACCAGGAACGCGTCTAGCTTTGAATGCACGTCCTGAACGTCGCACGGTGCCGGTCAGGGTGGGTGCCGGTGCTGGCGGTGGACACAGGACACAGGAAAGGTGGCCCTCGGTCGGCAGACTGGCACTTAGGGCCCCTTCTGGGGGCGTCATGCCCGAGTGATCCGTGAGTTCGCTGTGCTCCACGTGTAGTTATCTATCAATGTTCTACTTACTGGATGGTTAAAAAAAAACAATGCAGGTCCACCCGAGATTAATGTCTCAGCACTTTACAGGTGACTAAAAATGCTAATTTTATGACTTTGCCAAATATTTTCCAAGGTGCATGTGTGCCCCCATGTGAAAGAAATATCTCCCCCAGGCTTCCTTAAACTATTAGCTGCTATCTTATTTCATGAATAAAGTCTTTTTATTTAAAAATACAATATTGTGAGTTGCCTTTTTTCCTGTAAAACGCAAAGGGGCAGTTAGGTTCGAGGGACGGTCAGGTGGTCCTTTCCAATGTGGCATCCCCACATGCTGGTTTGGGAGTTTACATGTGGATTCCAGAGATGGACACAATATACGTGTAAAAGAGCGATTTGAATTCCAAGTCGGTGCTGAGAAACTCTCTAGAGGCGCGTGTACTTGCCAGTTTTTATTTTGAGTGACATCATGAGTTGAATTAGTTCAATATAAAATATAAAGAGAAGTATCTAAAGTCAGCTCCATACTGTTTGCACTGATTCAAAATATACAGTTTCTCCGTGTTTTCAGTGTCCACATAAAACAGAAGTACTTGGATATGCCTTTTACTTAAACCTTGATGCTCAAAGACTGTTTGGTCTTCATCAGTACCTCAAAAAACTTAACTTACGACTACCACATTTTCTTATGGGATAAATAAGTAAAAATTAAAAATAAAAATGGTGCCAGCCGAGGTTTCCACTTACATTGTAATATTGGTGACGTATTTAGGAAAGCCTTACTGTCACTCACGCCCATCTGTCACTTTACCAGGTTTTACTTTCCCCTGTGTGGTGAAGCTTTCAATATCACTTTATTCTATTCCCATCTTTTAATTAAAGTGTGAGCAGTCACTCCGGGACCCGGCCCTGCTGAGAGGCCCTGGTTCCAGCCGGGGGGAGGGACGCCGTGCCTTTTGAACCTGCAGTGCTCAGAGCAGGAGTCCGGACCCTGGAGCCCGGAGAGGAGGTTTCCTTCCAGACGGTCTCTTTCCGGTGACAGGACTCCGGGCCTGAACAGAATTCATGCTGGGCTGGAGGACTCCCTGAATTAGAACGTGTAACGGCTTCTCTCTCTGACAAGCTGCAGGAAATGGGATTCTTTGCAAGTGGAATCATCTGATTTGATTCTCTAAATCACGTCCCAAAGTATCTTTTTTTTTTTTTTTTTTTTTCTGTACGCAGGCTTCTCGCTGCTGTGGCCTCTCCCGTTGCGGAGCACAGGCTCCGGACGTGCAGGCTCAGTGGCCATGGCTCACGGGTCCAGCCGCTCCGCGACATGTGGGATCTTCCCGGACCGGGGCACGAACCCGTGTCCCCTGCATCGGCAGGCGGACTCTCAACCACTGCGCCACCAGGGAAGCCCCCAAAGTATCTTTTTATGTAAATATTTTCACATATTGAATTTGATAAAAATGTTCTAGATCCTGGAGACAGAGGGATAATTTATAGCCACAGTTTTCTCACCTGTCACATGGACATAATTTCAGCCCTAGCGACTGCACATTTTTTTGGTGGCTTTTAGATTTACACATGCATGAAAGCATTTCATCAAACTGGATGTTTTCCAGGCATTAAGCTTTCAAAGTAGCGGGAGCTCTGCATTGACATAGAACCGCCATCAGATACCAAATCACGTCTCCTGAGGGAAGCAGTGTGTGGAGGTTGCAGCCACTTCACTTATTTTCTTTAAAAAAAAAAAAACAAACCTGAGTGAATGTGGAAGAAAAATGAGTAGATGATTGCGTGGTGCTCTTCTGGAGGTTTCCTTACCCGTGTGTCCGTTCTAATCCAGGCCCAGGGCGCTTCCTGCTCCATGGGAAACCTCTCCTCCCTTCATCCCCTCTGCCACCCTGCGGACACACCCCTGCGGCCCCACCCAAGGGCCCCACCCAAGACCCCAGCCGTGTGTGCGTGCGCTCGTTGGGCTGGCAGGGCCACCCTCAGAGTCTGAAAGAATTAGCCCTTGCCAAGCGGGGTAGTGAGTTCTTTGCTGCCTGACAGCTTCTGGGGGATGAAGGCACATTTCTGCAGCATCTTAATGGGGGAAATGCCACCCTGGTCCTTCCAGGTGGATTCCTGCTGCCTCCTTCGCTTTCCGGCCCGTATCTGGCGACACTTCTGCCTGCTTCTGGTAAGAACAGGCCGAGTCCTGGTTCCGAGTTAGACAGGGGCCGAGTCAGGAGAGAAACTTCCGTTTTGTCACCTGTAAATGGAAGGCTGTGACCCTGGAGCTTCGCCTGTTCCCCGGGCTCCCCTGCAGTGCGAGGCCCAGGGCAGCTCACTGCAGCCTCGCAGACACGGGGCCGGGACCGCTGTGCTCACGTCATCCCGCAGACGGACACCGGCTCGGAGAAGGGCCAGCAGGCTGGGCCGGGCAGCGGGGAGGCTAGTTGGCGGGTGCACTGAGGCTGCAGGAGATGCCAGCAGAGGGACTGGAGTAGGCCTGCGTCCTTCCCTGAAGTTACCGGATCTTGGATGACAGGGCTGGACTCACAGAGGAGGAAGGAGGGAGACAAGGGCTGGAGGCGCTACTGGGAGGCTGGGGCGTGGCCAGCCAGGACTGTGTGACCGGCTGCCTGGAGCCCAGCCAGGGCACGGAGCAGGGAGACCAAGGGCTGGGAGCACAGACCTCAGAAAAGCCGCCCACGGAAATCGGGGATCCAAGAGCTCTTTCCTCAGTGTTTCCTGCCACTTGCTGCGATAATCGAACACCCATTAGCGCGTCTTTCCTCCTGGAAATTCCAAACCTGGTTGCGTCCACCTGCATCCAGAGGGTCTTGGTAAGTCGGGGACACATAGACCACCTGTCTGGCGCGTACAGCCAAGGATGTAGGGCTGCCTTTTAGGGGATGACCTTCCTGAGTGTCCGGGATGCTGTTTGCTGCCTGATGGCAAAGCCAGGGCATGTGTGGAACGTGGTCAGCAGGCTGGGGGCAGCAAAGCCGAGGCCTAGGTGGTGGGGCCCTGCCCAGAGCCAACGGAGCCCCGGGAAGGGATGGTGCAAGACTCTGAGAAGCAGCCAGGAAGGCTTCTTCCCCCGGCATCCGCAGGTGAGTTGTCAGGGCCGGACACCTGCGCCAGGTGAGGAAGGGGACAGCGCGCGTGATGCTCCAGTCCGTAAGTAATGGGGGAGTTACCTTTATCTCCTTCTGCTCATCAAAAATAATTGCTTCTTTTCTTTTTTGGTGCTAACGTATGGGATTCCTGTTCTGTCTTCAGTTCAGTGGTTCTCAATCGGGGTGAACTGGCCCTCCGCCCCGGGGGCCATGGGGCAGTGTCTGGTCACCACCTGTGCGGGCGTGAGTGCCACAGGCATCCAGAGCATAGCAGCCAGAGATGCTGCCAGACACCCCGCAGGGCACGGGTTGCCCCGAGCGTCCCCGGGACTGAGGTCAGGTCCCAGAGGTTCCCCCTTGTTTCCTTCCAGCCCATTGCAGACATCACACAGTGTGGTGTCTTTTGTGATGTGAACATACAGGATTCCCATTCTGTTCCCAGATGTCCCCGACTTCTCACCGGTCTGTCTCATTTTAGCACTGTTATTCTAATTTGAGTATAAAAATACCTTGTTTAGGTCCTGAAACAGAACTTTTCCTACAGACTAACAGGTGTGAACAGGGGCAAAGAGCCCACATTCAAACACCCTTACTTAAATTGGTCTTTAAGCAAGATTCACTGTAAGGGCTAGTCTATAGCCTGAAGAAGATATGGATTCATACTTGGCCAAGAGAGAGAAAGAGAAACCCGTGCTGGCAGGAGACACCTTAATACATGATATCTTAAGCAAGTTCAGCGTACGCGTATCCAGATTTACGCAAGCAACGGACGTGAGCTCTGGCTTCCCACATACACTCACGATAGACGCGCTGTTGAATTCCTCAAGCACAGAATGTGTTTGGACGGGGATCCTCCGCCTACACTTCGTGTCTCCCCAGGATCCACGGTTGACATCAGGGGCTGTGAATTTCCAGAAAGAATATGCCAACCGCCGCGCTCTGTGCTGCGTCCCCACCGCCTCCCGGGAGAAAGGTCCATCCCACTGTCCAAACTGATGATCAGGGAACTATGTGAAGCCACCTTCCTGGTGCGTGAAGTTTGTGTTGCGTCTGAATTCCGTGTCAGTTAGTTTTCTAGAAACACAAACCAGGGGTAAGAGCACAGGCTTTACTGCTGTGTTTACCATACATCCCGCCAGGGGCTCGTTACTTCTTAGAACCTCCGTCTTCTCATCTGTACACAGAGTTAGTAGGAGCTGCCTTATGAAGTTGGCAGGAGATGTAGATGAAACAACGGCTGGAGGGTCTTCATTCAGTTGCCTGGCATACGGTCGGTTTCAATACGTAGCAGCTGTTTCTCTTCATACTGTTCTCCTCTGGAGCTGCAGTCCTGTAATTCACGATTATCCTCATGAGCCCATCAGTTTCTCCCTTATTTAGATGTTTTCACCCTTTCAACACATACGTGGTGTTTGTGTGCAGTGGGCCAGGCCCTGTGCTGGGTGTTCACGGCAGGTGGGCCTCTCCCCAACCCGGGTGACGTGCTGTCCCCGCTGGGCTGTTCACTTTACTTCTTGAACAACCCCCATCTCAGTAACTTCTTGTGCTGGATGAATGATGGCCCCAAGGTTGTCCACACCCTCTTCATCCACTACTGTGAATATGTTACCTTGTGTGGCAAAAGGTACTTTGCAGCTGCAACTAATGACAGATCTTGGGATGTGAATTTGATCCTGGGCCATCTGGCTGTCCTGTGTCATCACAGGGGTCCTTATAGGTGAGAGGCGGGAGGGTCGGGGCCACAGAAGGAGACCTGATGACAGAACAGGTCAGAGATAGCTTTGAAGGTGCTGCCTGCCAGCTTTGATACGGATGAAGGTGCTACAGGCCCTTCTAGATGCTGGAAAAGCAAGGACACGGAGTCTCCCCAGACTCTCCAAGCAGAACTGGCCCTGCCGACATGTTGATTTCAGCCCGATGAGACCCACGTTGGGTTTCTAACCTACAGAACTGTAAGGAATAGATTTATCTTGTTTTAAGCCACTGAATTCGTGGCAGTTTGTCTGAGCAGCCACAAGGAAGCACACAGTCCTGTAGACTAAGGAAGAAGTCCCGTTTCCATAGGAATAGACACCGTGTAGGGGCAGTCAGCGGGGCCACGTTGGGCCGGTCTCCGGGGAGTCTGGGGGAGCCCCCGCCGCCGTTTTGCACCGATGCTGAGAACAGAAGCCCGCCAGGGTGGAGGGAGGCCTGCCACCAGGAAACGCTGTCCGAGGTGTCCTCCTTAGGCCCGGGTGGAGGAGTGAGGGTGGGGGGCTTCTTTCACCTGCGGGTACAGGTGCACCTGGGGCGGCTCGCTTGACCTCTGCTAACGTGGGCCGTGGGCTTTCAAGGCTTGGGAACTGCTCCCTACCCTCCTGCCTTCTGCAGTGAGGGAGGGGGTGGGGGACCCAGGGCAGCAGGACACCCCGAGGGCATCCAGCCCCTCACCCGGGCACACACAGCTCCCCTCGGCCCTGCCCATGTCTGGTGCCCGAGGACAAGGCCAGAACCCGGATGCAGGCTGAGGTCCCTGAGACTGCAGGTGTGACCAGGAAGCTGATCGCCCAGGCTCCCGAACCCCCAGCCCCTCAGCACCGCAGCCCCGCCTGCTGCGTTTCACCCGTAGGGAGACCCCAGGGGGCCAGTCAGATCCCAGCGAGTCCTTTTATGGACTCTCCAGTTCCTGGGGTGCCTAAAGACAGGCTGGCTGCTGTCTTGGGTAGGGGGAGGCCTTGCTGGGCAGCAGGACCGGAGGAGGGGTTCCTAGACGGGGCGAAAGGCAAGGCCTGCTGACTGGGGGCTGATTCGGGGAGCGGTGACAGCCGAGGGACTGGACGCTCAGCAGCGTTCCCGTGGGGCTTATTCTCCAAACAAACCTGTCGAAAATAAGCACATTTACTGTCTCTTTCCAGTGATAAAAGCAACATCACATACTTTCAGGGGGAGATAAGAAAAAGCACAGAGAACAAAATACTCAGGCAGAGATGGTCCTATATGGTGTACGACCTTCAGCTCTTCTGTAAGGCTGAGCTACGGCCTGTGTGCGTCCCCCCAGTCCGTACCCCGGTGGGATGGTGTCAGGAGGGGGGCACTCAGGAAAGTGGTGAAGTCATGGGGGTGGGGGGCCCGTGATGGGATTTGTGTCCTTAGAGGAAGAGGAGGTCACCCGGATCGTGCTGGCTGCCTGCCGAGCGAGGACACAGGGAGAGGGCACCGTCCAGACCTCCAGATCTCCAGGACCAGCCCTGGCCGCCAGAACCGTGAGAAGGAATGAAAAGAAACAGTCTTATTTGACCGCAGCCGACGAAGACAGGGTGTGATGTAAATATGCAGCCACAGACACGGATCAAAAAGTGTTGTCCATGCAGCACCTGTGTGCTAGGAGCTGGGTTTGCAGAGGAGACCTTGGTCGGGGGACGGACCCAGAACCAGATAGCTTTGGGCCAGCACACCAGTGCAGCGGTGAAGCTCTGAACAGAGATGTGGGCACAGAGCGGGTGGGAAGCCCCCAGAAGCAGCTTCACCGAGGGGGCAGGCCTTGAGCAGAGGTGGGAGAAGGGTAGCTGAGCCCCGGGGTGGTGGTCCTGCTGGGAGAAGTGGTAACTGCAGAAGGGCCAGGAGGACTGGGAGATGCTCCCTGGGGGTGGAGGACGGGGGGTGGGGATGAGGGCGAGGCCAGCCCTCCCCCCACCCCCACCCCCCGGAGATTAATCCTCTTTTCTGTATTGAAAGTTCAGATAACAGGGCCTTGCTGGAAGCGTGCAGAGGCACGTACAGGATTACGGGTGGGTTCCAGGAAGAACAGGCCAGGCTGGGTGGCACTGTCACCTTCGGGGGTGGCAGGAAAGGGTGGCCTTTATCTGTTTATCCAGGATGGTGAGGAGAGGCGCCGTCCCGCGTCCCCTCCCATCAACCGAGTCCTCTGCCCTTGTAGCCTCAGACCTCGGGGCCACAGGACCCCCGGGGTAGCGGGGGAGACACAGCAGGAGGTGGGCCGTGGACTCTGAGGTCTGAGGGAGCCCCGGCCCAGCCGGCCCTCCCTTCTCTCTGCCACCTGGACCTCCTGCTGCAGAACAAACCACTGGGTGGAGGTGGGG
>RJWK010006765.1:0-51555 GCA_004363435.1 Platanista minor | reverse complement strand
TTTTCCCGGCATCAGTTATTGAAGAGGCTGTCCTTTCTCCACTGTACATTCCTGCCTCCTTTATCAAAGATAAGGTGACCATATGTGTGTGGGTTTATCTCTGGGCTGTCTATCCTGTTCCATTGATCTATATTTCTGTTTTTGTGCCAATACCATATTGTCTTGATTACTGTAGCTTTGTAGTACAGTCTGAAGTCAGGGAGCCTGATTCCTCCAGCTCCGTTTTTCGTTCTCAAGATTTCTTTGGCTATTTGGGGTGTTTTGTGTTTCCATACAAATTGTGAATTTTTTTGTTCTAGTTCTGTGAAAAATGCCAGTGGTAGTTTGATAGGGATTGCATTGAATATGTAGTTTGCTTTGGGTAGTAAAGTCATTTTCACAATGTTGATTCTTCCAATCCAAGAACATGGTATATCTCTCCATCTATTAGTATTATCTTTAATTTCTTTCATCAGTGTCTTATCATTTTCAGCATATACGTCTTTTGTCTCCTTAGGTAAGTTTATTCCTAGATATTTTATTCTTTTTGTTGCAATGATAAATGGGAGTGTTTTCTTGATTTTACTTTCAGATTTTTCATCATTATTGTATAGGAATGCCAGAGATTTCTATGCTTTAATTTTGTATCCTGCTATTTTACCAAATTCATTGATTAGCTCTAGTAGTTTTCCAGTAGCATCTTTAGGATTCGCTATGTATAATATCATGTCATCTGCAAACAGTGACAGCTTTACTTCCTCTTTTCCTTTTTGGATTCTTTTTTTTCCTTTTCTTCTCTAACTGCTGTGGCTTAAACTTCCAAAACTATGTTGAATAAGAGTGGTGAGAGTGGGCAACCTTGTCTTGTTCCTGATATTCATGGAAATTGTTTCAGTTTTTCACCATTGAGGACCATGTTGGCTGTGGGTTTGTCATATATGGCCTTTATTATGTTGAGGAAAGTTCCCTCTATGCCTACTTTTTGCAGCGTTTTTATCATAAATGGGTGTTGAATTTTGTTGAAAGCTTTCTCTGCGTCTATTGAGATCATCATATGGTTTTTCTCCTTCAATTTGTTAATATGGTGTATCACATTGATTGATTTGCATATTTTGAAGAATCCTGCATTTCTGCAATAAACCCCACTTGATCATGGTGTATGATCCTTTTAATGTGCTGTTGGATTCTGTTTGGTAGTATTTTGTTGAGGATTTTTGCATCTATGTTCATCAGTGATATTGGCCTGTAGTTTTCTTTCTTTGTGACATCTTTGTCTGGTTTTGGTATCAGGGTGATGTTGGCCTCTTAGAATGAGTTTGGGAGTGTTCCTCCCTCTGCTATATTTTGGAAGAGTTTGAGAAGGGTAGGTGTTAGCTCTTCTCTTAATGTTTGATAGAGGGCTTCATTGGTGGCGCAGTGGTTGAGAGTCTGCCTGCCGATGCCGGGGACACGGGTTCGTGCCCCGGTCTGGGAGGATCCCAGATGTCGCGGAGCGGCTGGGCCCGTGAGCCATGGCCGCTGAGCCTGCACGTCCGGAGCCCTTGCTCCACACCGGGAGAGGCCACAACAATGAGAGGCCCGTGTACCGCCAAAAAAAAAAAAAAAAGTCTAAATGTTTGATAGAATTCACCTGTGAAGCCATCTGGTCCTGGGCTTTTGTTTGTTGGAAGATTTTTAATCACAGTCTCAATTTCAGTGCCTGTGATTGGTCTGTTCATATTTTCTATTTCTTCCTGCTTCAGTCTTGGCAGGTTGTGCATTTCTAAGAATTTGTCCTTTTCTTCCAGGTCGTCCATTTTATTGGGATAGAGTTGGTTGTAGTAATCTCTCATGATCCTTTGTATTTCTGCAGTGTCAGTTGTTACTTCTCCTTTTTCATTTCTAATTCTATTGATTTGAGTCTTCTCCCTTTTTTTCTTGATGAGTCTGGCTAATGGTTTATCAATTTTATTTATGTTCTCAAAGAACCAGCTTTTACTTTTATTGATCTTTGCTATCGTTTCCGTCATTTCTTTGTCATTTATTTCTGATCTGATCTTTTTGATTTCCTTCCTTCTGCTAACTTTCGGTTTTTTTTTCTTCTTTCTCTCATTGCTTCAGGTGCAAGGTTAAGTTGTTTGTTTGAGATGTTTCCTGTTTCTTAAGGCAGCATTGTATTGCTATAAACTTTCCTCTTAGAACTGCTTTTGGTGCATCCCCTAGATTTTGGGTCGTCGTCTCTGCATTGTCATCTGTTTCTAGGTATTTTTTGATTTCCTCTTTGATTTCTTCAGTGATCACTTCATTATTAAGTAGTGTATTGTTTAGCCTCCATGTGTTTGTATTTTTAACAGATCTTCTCCTGTAGTTGATATCTAGTCTCATAGCATTGTGGTCGGAAAAGGTACTTGATGCAATTTCAATTTTCTGAAATTTTCCATGGCTTGATTTGTGACCCAAGATATGATCTATCCTGGAGAATGTTCCATGAGAAGTTGAGAAAAATGTGTATTCTGTTTTGGGATGGAATGTCCTATAAATATCAATTAAGTCCATCTTGTTTAATGTATCATTTAAAGCTTGTGTTTCCTTATGTATTTTCATTTTGGATGATCTCTCCATTGGTGAAAGTGGGGTGTTAAAGTCCCCTCCTGTGAATCTGTTACTGTCGATTTCCCCTTTTATGGCTGTTAGTACTTGCCTTATGTATTGAGGTGCTCCTGTGTTGGGTGCATAAATATTTACAATTGTTATGTCTTCTTCTTGGATCGACCCCTTGATCACTATGTAGTGTCCTTCTTTGTATCTTCTAATAGTCTTCATTTTAAAGTCTATTTTGTCTGATATGAGAATTGCTACTCCCACTTTCTTTTGGTTTCCATTTGCAATGAATATCTTTTTCCATCCCCTTACTTTCAGTCTGTATGTGTCCCTAGGTCTGAAGAGGGTCTCTTGTAGACAGCATATATACGGGTCTTGTTTTTGTATCCATTCAACCAGTCTGTGTCTTTTTGTGGGAGCATTTAATCCATTTACATTTAAGGTAGTTATCTATATGTATGTTTCTATTCCCATTTTCGTAATTGTTTTGTGTTTGTTATTGTAGGTCTCTTCCTTCTCTTTTGTTTCTTGCCTAGAGAAGTTCCTTTAGCATTTGTTGTAAAGTTGGTGTGGTGATGCTGAGCTCTCTCAGCTTTTGCTTGTCTGTAAAAGTTTTAATTTCTCCATCAAATCTGAATGAGATCCTTGCTGGGTAGAGTAATCTTTATTGTAGGTTTTTCTCCTTCATCACTTTAATTATGTCCTGCCACTCTCTTCTGCCTTGCAGATTTTCTGCTGAAAGGTCAGCTGTTAGCTTATGTTGATTCCCTTGTGTCACTGCTTAATTTTGCATTGTGAAGGTTGGCTCTAGCCTTGAACTGATGAAACCAGCCATGGCTGGCATTAAAAGGTGAGCCCTCTGATTCTTCACTGTGTTTCTTCTTCACGTCTTCATAAAGGCTTTTAGCTTTCTCTTTAATCAGTATTAAGCTGAGTGGGACTCGATGCTGGTGCTTATCCTGCATCCCCACAGTGAGAAGTTTCTCCATCTCCTCCATCACTTTTCCATGCTTCTTTGATATTATTGTCGACATCATTGGCACAACAGACTTCACATGTTCCATGGTCTTGTCCTTGTTCTTTAAAATCATGCTGGTGGTTGAATGATTCATGTTATACGGGCGAGTGATGTCTACCATCTTTTCACCTTCCTTCACTCTCTCAATTATTTTCACTTTTGTTTCCATCGTTATCACTTGGCACTTCTTAGCAGTATCAGCTATGTCACTGCTGCCTTTACGCTTGCTTCTGGATATCCTGGCCTTAAGATAAAGATTGTGTACTACTGTACTCTATACAGTACTGTACAGTAAAGTACACAAAAGCACGGACACTTGTAGAGGATGCACACATGTGACAGTGTACGCCAGACACGTGAACTAACTTAACGTGATTGGACATGCAAGCACATGTTTGCATCTTTGAAAGTTTGCAACTTGAAAGTTCGTATGTAGGGGAATTACTGTAGATTCATTTGTATTATTTTTTAGATTACACATGTAAGTGATATCATATAGTATTTGTCTTTCCCTGTCTGACTTACTTCACTAAGTATATTTTCTAGCTTTATCCATGTTGCTGCCAATGGCAATATTTTATATTTTTTAATTATAGTTGAATTTCAATATTGTGTTTGTTTCAGGTTCACAGCAAAGTGATTCGGATATATCTATAGATTGATAGATCAATAAATTGATAGATAGATAGATAGACAGATTTGTCTTTCTCTGTCTGACTTCACTAAGTATAATATCCTCTAGGTCCATCCATGTTGCTGCAAGTGGCAATATTTCAACCTTTTTTATGACTAAGTGATATTCCATTGTATACATATACAATATCTTCTTTGCCAATAATCTATTGATGGGCACGAGGGTTGTTTCTATGTCTTGGTTATTGTAAATAGTGCTGCTATGAACATTGGGGTGCATGTATTTTTTCAAATTACAGTTTATATCTTTTCCAGATATATGCCCAGGAGTGGAATTGCAAGATCATATGGTAGCTCTAAGTTTAGTTTTTAAGGAAACTCCATACTGTTTTCCACAGTGGCTGCACCAATTTACATTCCCATCTACAGTGTCAGTGGTTTCCTTTTTCTCCACAACCTCTCCAGCATTTATTAATTGTATATTTTTTGATGATAGCTATTCTGACTGTTGTGAGATGATACTTCATTGTAGTTTTGATTTGCATTTCTCTAATAATTAGTGATGTTGAGTATCTTTTCATATGCCTGTTGGCCATCTGTATGTCTTCTTTGGAGAAATGTCTATATAGGTCTTCTGCCCATTCTTTGATCAGATTGTTTTTTGATATTGTGTTGTATGGGCTTTTGTATATTTTGGTTATTAACCCCTTGTCATTTGCATTGTTTGTGGATATTTTCTCCCATTTCATAGGTTTTTTGTTTTGTTGATGGTTTACTTTGCTGTGCAAAAACTTTTAAGTTTCATTATGTCCGAATTGTTTATTTTTGCTTTTATTTCTTTCACTTTTGGAGACCGAACTAAGAAAATATTGCTACTATTTATGTCAAAGTGTGTCTTGCCTACGTTCTCTTCTAGGACTTTTATGGTGTCATGTCTTATATTTAGGTCTTTACCATTTTGAGGTAATTTTTGTATATGGTATGAGGGAGTATTCTAATTTTATTGATTTACATGCAGTTGTCCAGCTTTCCCAGCACCACTTGTTGAAGAGACTGTTTTTTCTCTATTGTATATTCTTGCTGCCTTTGTCATAGATAAATTGACTGTAGGTGTGTGAGTTTATTTATGGGCTCTCTATTCTGTTACATTGATCTATATGTCTATTTTTGTGCCAATACCATATTGTTTAGATTACTGCAGCTTTGTAGAATTGGCTGAAGCGTGGAAGGGTTATACCTCCAGCTTTGTTTTTTTCCCTCAGGATTGCTTGGTGTATTCAGGGACTTGTTGTTCCATATAAATTTTAGGATTATTTTTTCCAATTCTGTGAAAAATGTCCTGGGTATTTTGATAGGGGTTGCATTAAATCTGTTGATTGCTTTGGGTAGTATGGCCATTTTAACAATATTAATTCTTCCAATACAAGAGCACAGGGTATATTTCCATTTCTTTGACGCATCTCCAATTTCCTTTATCAATATTTTATTGTTTTCAGCACATATGTCTTTCACCTCCTTGTTTAAGTTTATTCCTAGGTATTTTTTGGATATGATTTTAAAGAGGATAGTTGTTTTTTTTTTACTTTCCCTTTCTGATATTTCATTATTAGTGTGAAGAAATGCAACAGATTTCTGTATATTAATTTTGTATCCTGCTACCTTTCTTGGTTCATTTATTAGGTCTCAGAATTTTGGGGTGGGGATTTTAGGGTCTGTATATAAATTTTCATGTCATCTGCAAATAGTGACAATTTTACCTCTTTTCTTCCAATTTGAATACATTTTATTTTTCTTGTCTGAGTGCTGTGGCTAGGATTTCCAGTACTATGTTAAATAAAGGTGGTAAAGAGTGGGCATCCTTGCCTTGTTGCTGAATTTGGTAAGAAGGCTTTCCATTTTTCACCATTTGAGTATGATGTTGGCTGTGGGTTTGAAGTAAATGGCATTATGTTGAGATATGCTCCCTCTAGACCCACTTTGATGAGAATTTTGATAATGAATGGGTGTTGAATTTTGTTTGAATGCTTTTCCTGTCTCTATTGAGATGATCATGGGTTTTTGTTGTTGTTGTTAATGTGGTGTATCACATTGATTGAAATGCTTATGGTGAACCATCCTTGTGACCCTGGAGTGAATCCCACTTGATCATGGTGCATGATTCTTTTTAAAAAATATATTTATTTATTTATTTGGCTGTGCCAAATAAATAGTTGCGGCACATGGGATCTTCACTGTGGCATGTGAGATCTTTAGTTGTGGCATGTAGGATCTTTAGCTGCAGCACGTGAACTCTTAGTTGCTGCATGTGGGATCTAGTTCCCTGACCAGGGATCAAACCTGGGGCCCCTGCATTGGGAGAGTGGAGTCCCAGCCACTGGACCACCAGGGAAGGCCCATGATTCTTTTTATGTATTGTTGGATTTGGTTTGCTAATATTTTGTTGAGGATTTTTGCATCTATATTCATCAAATATACTGACCTGTAATTTTTTTTTTATAGAGTCTTTGTCTGGTTTAGGTATCAGGATGGTGGTGGTTTCATAGCATGGCTTTGGGAATGTCTCCTCCTCTTCAATGTTTTGTGATGGTTTCAGAAGGATAGGTATAAATTATTCTTTGTATATTTGCTTGAATTCCCCAGTGAAGCCATCAGGTCCTGGAGTTTTGTTTGCAGGGAGTTTTTTGTTTGTTTGTTTTTTACAGATTCTATTTCACGTCTAGTGATTGATCTGTTCAAATTGTCTGTTTCTTCTTGGCTCAGTGTTTTTTTTTGTTGTTGTTGTTTGTTTTTTGTGGTGCACGGGCCTCTCACTGTTGTGGCCTCTCCCATTGCGGATCACAGGCTCCGGACGCACAGGCTCAGCCGCCATGGCTCATGGGCCCAGCCGCTCCGTGGCATGTGGGATCTTCCCAGGCTGGGGCACAAACCTGCGTCCCCTGCATCAGCAGGCGGACTCTCAATCACTGTGCCACCAGAGAAGCCCTTGGCTCAGTTTTGACAGTCTATGTTTCTAGAAATTTCTAGGTTGTTCAATTTGTTGGCACATAATTTCATATTATTGTCTTATGATTTTTCTTTGTACTTGGGTGGTATCAGTTATTTCTCCTCTTTCATTTCTTATTTTTTGGGGGTCCTCACTCTGTTTTACTTGGTGAGCCTGGCCTAGAGGTGTTTTGACTTGTTTATCTTTTAAAAAAAACAGCTCTTGGTTTTATTAATCTTTTCCGTGTTTTAAAAATCTCTATTTTCTTTATTTCCTCTCTGATCTTTATTATTTGTTTCCTTCTGTTGCCTTTGGGTTTTGTTTGTTCTTCTTTTTCTAATTCTTTTAGGTGGTAGGCCTTTATTTTATACTCAGTTTTGTCTGATATGAGTTTTTGTTACTCCTGCTTTCTGGTTGTTTCCATCTGCATGAAATATTTTTTTCCATTCCCTCACCTTCAATCTGTTTGTGTCTTTTACCCTGAAGTGGGTCTCTTGTAGGCAGCATATTGCAGGTTCTTGTTTTTTTTGTTTTTTTGTTTTTTTGCGGTACATGGGCCTCTCACTGTTGTTGCCTCTCCCGTTGCAGAGCACAGGCTCAGTGGCCATGGCTCACTGGCCCAGCCGCTCTACGGCATGTGGGATCTTCCCGGACCGGGGCACAAACCCATGTCCCCTGAATTGGCAGTCGGGCTCTCAAACACTGTGCCACCAGGGAAGCCCAGGTTCTTGTTTTTTAATCCAATCTGCTACTCTATGTCTTTTGATCGATCCATTGGCTTTTAAAGTAATTATTGATTACCTTTGTATTTATTGCCATTTTAATCCTTGTTTTCCAGTAGTTTTTGTAGTTCTTTGTTCATTTCTTCTTTTTTTTCCTTTCGTAGTTCGATGATTTTCTTTTGTAGCTTGCTTCAGTCCTTTCCTATTTGATTTTTGTGAATCTATTGTATATATTTGATTTGTGGTTACCATAGAGCTTATGTATGTTGACCCATAACTATATATACTTGCTTTTATCTGATAGTCATTCAAGTTCAAACGCTTTCTAAAAGATCTGCATTTTTATACTCCCCTCCCCCACATTTTGTGATTTTCATGTTTTGTTTTATGTGCTCATGCTTATTCTTCTGCTGTTAATTGTAGTTATAATCGCTTTTACAAAAAAAAATTATTGTTTTTAAATCTATGTACTGGTTTATTTAATGGTCGTCAATCCTTTTATATATTTGCGTTTCCTATTGTGATTTTCCCTTTCCTATAGATTCTTGCTTTTTTCTATTTAGAGAAGACCTTTAAATATTTCTTTTAAGATACCTTTAGCACTGCTGGATTCTTTTAATTTTTGCTTGTCTGAGAAATTCTTTATCTCTCCTTCTATTCTAAGTTATAATCTTGCTGTGTAGAGTATCGTAGGTTGTAGGTTTTTCCCTTTCAGGACTTTGAATATATCATGTCACTCCCTTCTGGCCTGCAAAGTTTCTGCAGAGATATCAGCTGATAACCTTATGGGCATCCCCTTGTAATTGACTGTTTTTCTCTTGCTGTTTTAGAGTCTTGTCTTTAACTTTTGTCCTGTACTTGCATATCTTTTTCCTTCTTTGGTTTTAGGAAATTTTCAGCCATAATATCTTCAAATACATTTTTGATCCTCTTTCCTCTCTCTTCTCCTTCTGGAATCCCTATTACGCATAGGTTGACATGTTTTATTTCATACCATAGGTCTTGTATGTTGCTTTAATTTTTTTCATTTTCTTTTTGTCTGCTATTCTGATTGGGTGATTTCCATTATTCTACCTTCCAGATCACTTTTTCGTTCTTCTGTGTCATTTAGTCTGCTATCATTGCTTCTAGATTGGTTTTTATCTTGGCAATTGAATTGTCTATTTTTGATTAGTTCATCTTAATAATTTTTTAGTTCCTTGTTACAGTGATCTACATTTCTATCAATAATGTTTCTTAATTTGATTAGCATTTTTATTATCATCTTTTAGAACTCAGGGTCTAGTAGACAGGTGAGCTCTGTTTTATTATTTATTCTTTCAGGGGATCTGTCTTGTTCTTTTAATTGGGAGTAGTTCCTCTGCCTTTTCATTTTACTTAACTTTCTCTATCTCTATGAATGTAGGGGAAACAATTATCTACTATGGTCTTGAAGGGATGTATTTATGTGGGAGCATCCCTGTGTAGACAGTGTGTATTGAATTGTGTTTGGTACAAGGACTGGTTTTGGCATGGATCCTAGCCATGTCTTTCCTCATAGTGTGCTGGCCGTTGTCCCCTTAATAGGGGGTGTTGTTTTTGCGGTACCTAGAGCCTGTGAAGGATGTGAAGCAGAGCTTTCTCTGTACTCCATGGCTGTCACTGCTCTGTCAGGGGTGTGGTCTGCTCCCCAGTTGTTAGAATATAAACCCTGTGAGTTGGGTTTGATTAGGCTCCATTGTCCCTGAGTTTTTGCCCTGCCCCAAAGGAGGTGATTGCTGAAGCAAGTGAGGCCTGTGTGGTCACAGAGAACCTATGTATCACTATGTATATGTTCATGGTTTTGCTCAAAAGTAGCCCAAGTTTGCATCATTTTCACTGTTGTGTTCATCTCCAATCTAATGTGATGCTGTGGTGTGGAGTAGGCTGGGACTGGGGGTTGGGGTGTTGTGGCTGTAGGAATTGAGTTGGTTGCATTGCTGACTGAGATCTAGGCTGTCTCTGTGGAAATCTTCTCCCAGTACCTGTCTGCCCCAGAAGTAGTGTTAAGCTGTGGAGTGGAGAGGGCAGAGCTGGGGTGCTCTCAGTGGGAGAGGAACCATGCTCCTGCATGTCAGCTCCTGCTGACAGTGTCTGCTGCTGTCCCACCCAGACCACACCCAAGTCCTTCAGGCTGTCTCTGCATTGTTAGATGAGTCCTCTCCCAGGGCCTGTCTGCCCAAGATTCAGGTCAGACCCAGCATGGTCTTGTGGCACTACCCCATGCATTTTCTGACAATGGTCACCACAGTGCCACCTGCCACCTTGTGCATGCACTGACAATGGCCTCCATGGCTCCACCCAGATCACAGCCCAGGCACACTAGTCTGTTTCTGCATGGCTAGGCTGAGACTTTGTGCAGATCTTGTACCAGGCTGTGGTGTGGAGTGAGTGTGCCCAGGCTATTCACCCCTTTGGATTGGGAAGTGTGGCTAGGCTGTAGCTGCCAGTGCAAGGCTCTCTCTGTCCTGATTTTTGGCAAGCTAGCGCTCACTCTTCCTTGTGAGTAGAGTCTAGGATTCTCTAGCTCTTCTGTCTGTCCCAGCAGATTTCCCAGCAGGATCTGGGGGCTTGTCTCCTCTGTACAGGATCCCTGGACTGGGATGCCCAGATTGTGTCTTGGCTTGCTACTTTCCAGGGCAAGGGACTGCCCACGTGGACCTTCTCTTCCTCACATATCCTTCCCAAGAGTGCAGGTCCTGACTCAATGCCTTTTTTTTTTCTGTCCTGCCTGGTTACGTGGAGATCTTTCTTGCAGCTTTGGTTGTATAGGAGTTCTTCTGCCAGTTTCCAGTTAGTTTTCCATGAGAATTGTTAACATGTAGATGTATTTTTGATGAGTTTGTAGGGGGAAGTGAGTTCCACATCCTCCTACTCTGCCATTTTGATCCCAGCCTCTGCCCTATCCTGAGTTTTGACTAGAGAGATTAAACTTTCTTTAAGGGCTTTTAAAATCTGCCCCTGTGGAATTTCCAGGTTGCTGGGCTTTTCAGCTCTAACTGTGAAATACCTGAGGAAGAGAGAAAACTTAGTGAAATTATCATCCTGTTGCTACTAATGTGCCTTTTCTCATCACATGTAAGAATCTTCTTATATTTATGTATACTATCCAGAGTATTTTGTAGTTAATAGGAGGATTAGGGAAGAGTATGTTTACTTTTACTTCCCATAAGTGAAAGTCCTCTGGCTTTCTTTTTGAAAGATATTGATAATTTTAGGTCAATTTTTTTCTTCCTTTTTCCACTTTTACAAAGTTTTCTACTGTCTTCCTTGAAATATTTTTTCTTTAATATCTTTATTGGAATATAATTGCTTTTCAATGTTGTGTTGGTTTCTGCTTGTATAACAAATTGAATCAGCTGTACGTATAAATATATCCCCATATCCCCTCCCTCTTGCATCTCCCTCCCACACTCCCTATCCCACCCCTCTAGGTGGTCACAAAACACCAAGCTGATCTCCCTGTGCTATGTGGCTGCTTCCCACTAGCTATCTATTTCACATTTGGTAATGTATATATGTCAATGCTACTCTCTCACATCGTCCTAGCTTCCCCTTCCCCCTCCCTGTGTCCTCAAGTCCATTCTTTACATCTGTGTCTTTATTCCTGTCTGCCCCTAGGTTCATCAGAACCCTTTTTTTTCTTTTTTTTAAGATTCTATATGTATGTGTTAGCCTACGGTATTTGTTTTTCTCTTTCTGACTTACTTCACTCTGTGTGACAGACTCTATTTCCATCCACCTCACTACAAATAACTCAATTTCATTTCTTTTTATGGCTGAGTAATCCATTGTATATATGTGCCACATCTTCTTTATCCATTCATCTGCCAATGGACACTTAGGTTGGTTCCATGTCCTGGCTATTGTAAATAGCTTGCAATACTTTGCATGAAAAAATCTCTTGTCATCTTTTATTTTTGTTGTTTTTCCTCTGTACATAAATTGTGTATTATTTCTGGTTGATTTTAATATACTCTTTTTTATTATTGATTTTGAAGAATTTGATTATGATGTGACTTGTTTGATGTTTCTTGTGTCTGAGGTTTCTTTATAATATTGGATTTACGAGTTTATATCTTTTATTATATTTGGAAAAATTTTTAGCTATAGTTTTTTTAAAAATTGAAATATAATTAAAACACTACAAAATTCAAACCTTCAATGCATACAATTCTGTGGTTGTTAGTATATGCATAACTACGTAACTGTCACCATTATCTAATTTCAAAGTATTATTAGCACCCTAAAAAGACATCTCATACCAATTAGCAGTCACTCCTTTGTTTCCCTTCTTCCAGTCCCTGTCAATCATTAACCTACTTTATATCCTATTGATTTGTCTATTTGGGAATTTTATATAAATGGCATAATATAATATGTGATGTTTTGTGACTAGGTCTTTTTTTATTTTTCAGATTTTTATTTTATGCTTATACTTTTTGATTGAAAGCATTTATAAACTAATATGGCATATATATTACTGTTTATTTCCTTTTAAGCAAGCAGGAAGCTGGAGTAAGGACCATATATTCTTGTATCAAATCTAAAAGTTCTCTATATCTCCATAGCCCCATTCTCCCTAATCCTATCCCCAACACACGTGCATATACACACACTTCTCCTGAACAAGAAGATAGGAACTGAAGGTGTTTGTAAGTCTTTCTCATTAGTGGGCATATTTTTAGCAGGAGGACATCAGGTTAAGAGATCTCAGTCTTCCATACCTCTTTTTTTCAGACATAATCATCTCTCACTGCATTAGTCTTCCCAGCAAAATCCAGCATGATAACCATGTGAAGTAGTGATATCAATATATGTTTACACTCCAAATAAACAGCAAAACAGGACCAGCCCAGGCATTTTCTTATCAGCAAATCTTGAATAATCTATCAAAAGCATGAGACTGATTATAAGATGGTGACTAGGTCTTTAACTTAGCATAATATTTCCAAGATTCAGCCATGTGTTAGCATGTATCAGTACTTCATTTTATGGCAAAATAGTATTCCATTATATGGATATGCCACATTTTGTTCATTCACTCATCAGTTGATGGATATTTGGGTTATTTCTGCCTTTTAGCTATAATGCATAATGCTGTTATGAACATATGTATACAAGTCTTTTTGTGGACATATGTTTCAATTCATTTGGGTATATACCTTTAAGTAGAATTTCTGGGCCAAAAGGTAACTAACTTTTTGAGGAACTGCAAGACTACTTTCAAAACTGCTGCACTATTTTATCTTCCCACCAACAGTGTATGAAGGTTCAGATTTCTTCACATTTTCATCACTTGTTATTTACCATCTTTTTTGAATATAGCCATCCTGGAAAGTGTAAAGTTGCATTTCATTGTGCTTTTCATTACCTGTGTTTTAAAATTATATTCATCTAATGATATTAAGTGGTATTTTATTATAATTTCAATTTGCATTTCCCTAATTCCTGATTATTTGAGCATTTTTTGTGAACTTATTAGCCATTTGTTTATCTTCTTTAGAGAAATATCTATTCAAATTCATGCCTAAATTGATATATTTGTCTTTTTATTGAGCTGTAAATATTCTATGTATATTCTGGATACAGCTCACTTATGAGACATGATTGCAAATATTTTCTCTCATCCTATGAATATTCTTTTCCTTATCTTGATAGTATCATTTGAATTACAAAACAAATATTCCTGTGTCAAAAACCACACTCTTTGTTTACTACAGCTTTGTAGTAAGATTTGAAATCAGGAATTGTAAGTCCTCCATATATATATATATATATTTTTTCTTTTTGCTGTACGCGGGCCTCTCACTGTTGTGGCCTCTCCCATTGTGGAGCACAGGGTCCGGAGGCACAGGCTTAGTGGCCATGGCTCACGGGCCCAGCCGCTCCACGGCATGTGGGATCTTCCCGGACTGGGGCATGAACCCGCGTCCCCTGCATCAGCAGGCAGACTCTCACCCACTGGGCCACCAGGGAAGCCCAATATGTTCTTTTTAAAGATTGTTTTGGCTATTTAATGTACCTTGAGATTCCACATGAATTTTAAGAAGGATTTTTCTATTAGTGCAAAAGACATAATTGGAGTTTTGGCAGGAATTTCATCAAATCTCTAGATCATTTTGTGTAGTATTGCCATGTTAACAACATTAAATCTTCTGATCCATGAGTTTGAGGTGCACTTACATTTTTTCCAGCTTTATTGAGATACAATTGACATATTGTATAAGTTTAAGGTGTACAAAGTGATGATTTGACACACATATACATTATGTAATGTTTACCAAAATAAGGTTAGTTAACATATCCTTCACTTCATATAATTACCATTTAGTTGTTGTTATGGTGAGAACCTTTAAGATTTAATCTCTTAGCACCTTCATGTACACAATGAAGTATTGTTAAGTATACTCAGCATGCTGTACATTAGTTTCTCAGAATTTATTCTTCTTAAAACTGGAAGTTTGTGCCCTTTGTGTTTGCATTTATTTGTGTATTCTATCAGTTCAGAAACATTTTGTAGTTTTCAATGTTGAAGTCTTCTGCCTCTTTGGTTAAGTTTATTTCTAAATATTTTATCCTTTTTTGATGCTGTTATGGGTGGAACTGTTTTCTTAATTTTCGTTTCATATTGTTCATTGTTAGTGTATAGCAACACAACCAGTTTTTGTGGGTTGATTTTGCATCTTGCAACTTTAGCTGAATTTTTTTGTTAGTTCTGTGTGTGTGTGTGTTGGTGTGATATTTATTTATTTATTTTTTAATAGATCTTTATTGCGGTATAATTGCTTCACAATACTGTGTTACTTTCTGTTGTACAACAAAGTGAATCAGCCATATGCATACATATATCCCCATATCCCCTCCCTCTTCAGCCTCCCCCTCACCCTCCCTATCCCACCCGTCTAGGTCATCACAAAGCACCAAGCTGATCTCCCTGTGCTATGCTGCTGCTTCCCACTAACTAACTAGTTTACATTCGATAGTGTATATATGTCACTTTGCCCCAGCTTGCCCCTCCCCGCCATGTCCCCAAGTGCATTCTCTATGTCTATGTCTTTATTCCTGCCCTGCCACTAAGTTCATCAGTACCTTTTTTTTTAGATTCCATAT
Source organism: Platanista minor (assembly GCA_004363435.1). Taxonomy (NCBI): domain Eukaryota; kingdom Metazoa; phylum Chordata; class Mammalia; order Artiodactyla; family Platanistidae; genus Platanista; species Platanista minor. Next base: position 36,509 of record RJWK010006765.1, on the reverse strand, counting down.
ATATGTGTTAGCACACAGTATTTGTTTTTCTCTTTCTGACTTACTTCACTCTTTATGACAGACTCTAGGTCCATCCACCTCACTACAGAAAACTCAATTTCGTTTATTTTTATGGTTGAGTAATATTCCATTGTACATATGTGCCACATCATCTTTATCCATTCATCCGTTGACAGACACTTAGGTTGCTTCCATGTCCTGGCTATTGTAAATAGAGCTTCAATGAACATTTTCGTACATGACTCTTCTTGAATTATGGTTTTCTCAGGGTATATGCCCAGTAGTGGGATTGCTGGGTCTTATGGTAGTTCTATTTGTAGTTTTCTAAGGAACCTCCATACTGTTCTCCATAGTGGCTGTATCAATTTACATTCCCAACAACAGTGCAAGAGTGTTCCCTTTTCTCCACACACTCTCCAGCATTTATTGTTTCTAGATTTTTTGATGATGGCCATTCTGACCGATGTGAGATGATATCTCATTGTAGTTTTGATTTGCATTTCTCTAATGATTAATGATGTTGAGCATTCTTTCATGTGTTTTTTTGCAATCTGTATATCTTCTTTGGAGAAATGTCTATTTAGGTCTTCTGCCCATTTTTGGATTGGGTTGTTTGTTTTTTTGTTATTGAGCTGCATGAGCTGCTTGTAAATCTTGGAGATTAATCCTTTGTCAGTTGCTTTATTTGCAAATATTTTCTCCCATTCTGAGGGTTGTGTTTTCGTCTTGTTTATGGTTTCCTTTGCTGTGCAAAAGCTTTGAAGTTTCATTAGGTCCCATTTGTTTTTTTGTTTGTTTTTATTTCCATTTCTCTAGCAGGTGGGTCAAAAAGGATCTTGCTGTGATTTATGTCATAGAGTGTTCTGCCTATGTTTTCTTCTAAGAGTTTGATAGTGTCTGGCCTTACATTTAGGTCTTTAATCCATTTTGATTTTATTTTTGTGTATGGTGTTAGGGAGTGTTCTAATTTCATACTTTTACATGTAGCTATCCAGTTTTCCCAGCACCACTTATTGAAGAGGCTGTCTTTTCTCCACTGTATATTCTTGCCTCCTTTATCTGTGTGTGATATTTATTGTTTTCTCCATTTAAGATAATATCACTTATGAACAGAGATAATTTATCTTCTTTCTTTCCAATTGGATGCTTTTATTTCTTGTTCTTGCTTAATTGTTCTGACTAGAACTTAAATCATGTTGAATAAAGGTGGCAAAAGTGAATGTAGTCTTCCTATTCCTGATCTTAGAAGAGAAGCTTTCAGTCATTCACCATTTGGTATAATGTTAGCTGTGAGTTTTACATAAATATTATTATGTTAAATTTCCTTTTATTTTGGATTTGAGTGCTTTTGTCATAAAATAGCATTGAATTTTGTCTAATGCTTTTTCTACAGCAATTGAAATAATCATGTTTTTCCACCTTCATTCTGTTAATGTGGTGTATAATAATGACATGTTCATATGCTAAAACATGCTTGTATTAATTAATCCCACTTTGTCATGGTGTATAATAATGTTAATATGCTGCTGAATTTGTCTTTCTCTTTCTGACTTGAATTAAGTTTGCTTGTATTTTGTTGAGTATTTTTGTATCAATCTTTATAGGGAATATTGATCTGTAATTTTCTAACTTGTACTAGCTCAGCATAATGTGGGTTTCATGGAATGAGTTAGGAAGTGTTCTTCCCCTTTAGTTTTTTTAAGAGTTTGAGAAAGATTGGTTTAATTCTTTACATGTTTGGTAGAATTCACCAGTGAACCCATCTGATATAGGGCTTTTTTGTTGGACGGTTTTGGTTACTGATTTAATATTCTTATTAGTTATAAGTGTATTCAGATTTTCTATTTCTTTTTTTTTTTTTTTTGCAGTACTCGGGCCTCTCGCTGTTGTGGCCTCTCCCGTTGCAGAGCACAGGCTCCGGCCACACAGGCTCAGCAGCCATGGCTCACGGGCCCAGCCGCTCCGTGGCACGTGGGATCTTCCCGGACTGGAGCACAAACCCAAGTCCCCTGCATCGGCAGGCGGACTCTCAACCACTGCGCCACCAGGGAAGCCCAGATTTTCTATTTCTTTATGTTTTAGTCTTGAAAGGTTATATGTTCCTACAACCTTGTCCATTTCACTTAAGTTATCTGATTTGTTGGAGTACAGTTGTTCATAGTACTCTTTTACAATTCTTTTTATTTCTGCAAAATCAGTAGAAATGTCCTCACTTCATTTTTCTCAGTTTGTTGATATTCTCATTTTGTTCATATATTGTTTTCCTGATTTCCTTCAGTTCTTTTGTCTATGTTTTTCTTTAGCTTTTTGGGCATGTTTAGGAAAGTTATTTTTAAAGTACTTGTCTGGTAAGTCTGATGTCTCCTCAGTGATAGTTTCTGCCACTTAAATATTCTTGCTTTGCATGGGCCATGTTTTTCTGCTTCTTTGTATGTATTGTAAAAATTTTGTTGAAATTTGGGTATTTGAAAATACTTGAGTACCCGAATTTCCAGCCTTGTAGACTGATCTGTGCCTCAGATGCCCTTCACTAATTAAGAACATGTGTTCTGAGTCCTGGGATCAGAATGAGAAGAAAGCTTGAAATCTTCTCAGTTCTCTTCTGAGCATGCATTTGCTCTACTCTCCCCAGTTCAGGGGAGAGAATTGGCAACTGTGCTGCCACCTGCTCCAAAGCAAGACCATACTATGCTGGGGATGGAGTGGGGCAAGGGCAAGAAGAAACACCATGAAATTTCCTTACCTTTTCAAATGTGTCTTTTTCTTCCCTGGCTATTTCCTTGGCAGCTGCAGATTTTTGACTTTTTCAGAGTTCCCACAAGATCACTTTAGCCAGCTTTTGGTTCCTTTTCTATATCTCCATGGGAATGGTCTTGGAGGTTTCTTGTCCACTATTTTGCTGATATTACATCTCAACAATTTAAAAATTTCTCTTGAAACTTTATATTTGAACATGTATTATTTAGAAATGTACAGTTTCATTTCCAAGTGTTGGAGATTTTCCTGTTATCCTTCTGTTATTGATTTGTAGCTTGACTCAGTTGTGTTTGTACAACACTCTCCATATGATTTCAAATAGTTTAAATATATTGAGGTTGTTTTGACCAAAAATATGGTCTACCTTGGTGCATGTTCCTTGAGCATTTGAAAAATTGTGCCTTTTCTTGTTGGTGGGATGTGGTGTAAATTTTAATTTGATCATGTTGAATGATGTTTACTTTCTCTATATCATTGCTGAGTTTCTGTCATTTCTCAGTTGTTGAGAGAGAGCTGTTGAAATCTCTAACTACAGTTGTGCATTTGCATTTTCTACCTACAGTTCAATCAGTTTTTGTTTCAAATATTTTGCAATTTTATTATTTGGTGCATACTTATTTAGAATAATTATTTATTCTGGGAACCTAAGAAAAGGTTCCACATGAATGGAACACAGAGAATATGGGGATGGAAGTTCGGACATGATGTAGAAAAGGAACAGAAAACCAATACTGAAGTTTTTTCATACTGCAATTAACATATTGAAATTACTCATATTTGTGATATGAAATGGTGAAATGCTAAAATCACCTCTATGGTGGAACTTTCTAATGTTGTTTTGGTGGTTGATATATAGCTTAATTTCACAACATACTTAGGATGTTTTCATTATTTAGAAATGTGTTGAGACGGATGGTATAGTCTGGCATATGGTAAATTTGGGTAAAGTTTTCAAGTGCACATTTCGCATTTGGTAATTTGGGGTATATGCTCCATGTGCATATATAAAGAACACTACACCTACTAACTTCAGTTCCTACATGCTTGGAGATTTATGGATGCATTTGCATTTTGATTTCAATTGTGTTGAATTAGTAGATCAAAATGGACAAAATTAAAGTCTGTTCAATATTGAGCCTATTCTGCTATGAACATGGTTGGCTTATCCCTCCAACATTTCAGTGTTCTTTTATTTTTCTAAATGCTGTTCTATGAATTTATGGACAGAAGTATTTCAAAACTTTCGTTAGATTTATTTCTAGGTATTTCTTACCTAGAAATTTTATTTTTAAAGTTTAAACATTGAATGTCCTGTGACTGGTAGATAGAAATAAAAATCTGTCTATTAAACTTGAAAAAAATGATCTCTTCTAATTCTTTGGTTCTATTATAAATTCTAACTACTGCTATTAGAGGATATGTTTTTATTCTGGAAACAGTTTTGTAAAGTTTATTGAAGTATTTATGACAGAACATCTGTAATCTCTTTGGGATTATTTATTATTCCCAGCATTATGCATGATTCTTTCATTATGAATGCTTGTCTAGGTATCCATGCTATTAGAGAAGTTTAAAGACTTCTCTGTTCACTGGTGCAGTTACAAAGAATGGCCAAATATGTATGTATGTATTTGTAGATTATTTTGCTTCCCTGAGAAACAAAACATGCTGCCAGCATAGCACACACTCATTCATTCTGAAATTCTTAGGAGAATATTGTATATGCTAGACACAGTGTCAGAATTTGTGAGAAACACCAGAGTCACTTCAACATTGGACCCAGAGGAGGTCACAGATGGATAAGAAAGCCTTGATATGAATCAAGCACTCTAAATGGGTACTGTGAGCATCTGTCATATGTTAAGTTAGGCTCAGAGTCAGCAGGAGGCTAAGGTCAGATCCCAGCACCTTGAAATTGGTTCTGAGGATCCATTTATGATATAATCAGTCTATAGCTCCCAAAGAGCTCACAACCTGCTTCACCAGGCCCAGATCCTGCTTCTTAGATGAGTTTCTTAGTGGTACAAGAGCCCTTTGTGGCCAGAGGACTACTGCCAACTTAATATCTGACTAGAGAAGAACTCAATGAAAATCAGAGTTTCTCACTGACTTCAGGGATCTTATCTGAGTTTGTAAATGCTTTTTATTCATTCCTACTTTTCCCCTCATAGTTCTCTAATGATGCCTTGATCTTTCAACTTTACTCCCTTTAAAACTGTGAGTCCTTTGTAAACAAAAATGAAATTTGGAAGAAGCAGCAGTGCCTTACTCTCTCAACACATCGTACAACTTCCTACTGGTTTCAGTCTTGTTGGTGGTCCTTCCCAGTCATTATATAGTTTCTAAGGCAGAATGACCTCTTCCAAAAATATTAATTATCTGTTCTACAGAAAAACAAAAAGTGGAGCCCATGTGGATTTGCACACCCTTTCTGTTAGATTAGTAGTCAGTCAGCTATAGCCCATGGGCCAATCCAGCCCATGAGCTAGGACTGGTTTTTACAAGTGAATATTTTGATAATGAAACACTAATATTGAACCTAAATTAAGTAAAGTGTTATCCCCACCTAAAGAAAGAATTCTATTCTTCAAACAAATTTTTGAGATATAATTGACATACAGCACTGTATAAGTTTAAGATGTACAGCATAATAATTTGACTTACATATAATGTGAAATGATTGCCACAATAAATTTAGTTAAAACTCCTAGAAGTCAACATAGGAGAAAACCTAGATGATCATGGGTCAATGACATTTTAGCCAGAACATCAAAGGCACGATCCATGAAAGAAAGAAATTGATAAACTGGACTTCATTATAATTAAAAACTTCGGCTCTATGAATGACAATGTCCAGAGAGTTAGAAGGCAAGCCACAGACTGAGAGAAAATATTTGCAAAAGACTCATCTGATAAAAGACTGTTATTCAAAATATACAAAGAATTCTTGAAACCCAACAATAAGCAAACAAACAAAAAAAACCCCTTCATTTAAAAATGGCTTAAGACCTGAACAGACACATCACCAAAGAAGATGTACAAATGGTAGACAATTGTATGAAAATATGCTCCAATCATATGGATCCTCTGCATATCAGGGAAATGCAAATTAAAACAAGATACCACTGCACACCTATGAGAATAGCCAAAATTCAAAACATTGATGGCACCAAATGCTGACAAAAATGTGGAGCAACAGGAACTCTCATTCATTGCTGGTGGGAATACAAAATGGTGCAGCCACATTGAAAGACAGTTTGGGAGTTTTTTACAAAAGTAAACATACTCTTGCCATAAGTTCTAGCAAATGAATGTCCACACAGAAAGCTTCACATGCATGTTTAATGTGAAATTTATTCATAATTACCAAAACTTGGAAGCAATTAAGGTGTCCTTCATCAGATGAAATGTATATAACTGTGTTACAACCAGACAGTGGAAAATCCAGACAGTGCTCAAATAAAATGAGCTATCAAGCCATGAAAAGACATGGAGCAGCCTTAAATGCATATTACTAAGTGAAAGAAGGAAATATAAAAAGGCTACACACTGTGTGATTCCAACTTTATGACATTCAGGAAAAGGCAAAACTATGGGGACAATAAAAATATCATGGAAGTCCAGTTTCAGAACTGTGAGAAATAAATTTCTGTTATTTATAAGCCACCCAGTCTGTGGTATTTTTTTATAGCAGGCCAAACCAACTACGATGTGTTAGAAATCTCCCTCTACCTGTATCTTGTAAAGAAACATCTGGTTGCATTTAGGGTCTACCCAGATAATTCAGGGTAAGATTTTCCTCTGAAGTTCACTAATCTAATTTTTTGTCATATAAGAAAATATTCACTCTTTTCCTATATAAGGTATTATTATTCAGAAGTTTTTAGGATTAAGAAGTGGATATATCTTTTGAGGGGCCACCATTTAACCTGTTCTGGGCTCCATTTTTATTCTACTTTTCTTTCTTCAGGTTGGCCAAGAGCCAGGAGAAGCTATGCTAGAAGCAGAGAGGGGAGAATTTTTTTTTCTTTTCCCCAGAAGGCATTTGACTTCCTACTTCCCTTACCCATAGGGGAAAATGAGAAATGTGTGCACAAGTACAACTAAAGGCAAACTTATAAAGTCCAAGTAATTTGTGTTTATTATTTTGTGGTATACTTCTCCTGTTTTAGGGGATTCATTCCTATTTTAGGGAGTCATTTCCATGTGCTCCATTTTCAGCTGTCCTTTCTAAGTCTTTTCTGCTTGGAAAGAGTTTATAAAAATGAATAATAGCACGTTAAGCGCCTTCCTCTTCCAGTGATATTTGCATTTTAATTAGAGGTTTGCAGACCTAGAATTTTAGAGATTGGCAAGATTAAGCTCTAAATCCACATTTTATACATGGAGACATGGGGACTCTGAAAGAGGAAGTCCCATGGTACACACTTGAAGACAGAAAAAGTCTTTGAGTCCAAAGGATTGAATCTAGCATCAGTGGAACTTTAGTCCCTGAGAACAAAGAGAAGGGGTGTGTGTGTGTGTGTGTGTGTGTGTGTGTGTGTGTGTGTATGCACACGCTCACACGCATATTTTATTTTGTGTGAGTAGTGGGGAAGGGTGAAAGCATATGGGGTCTTCCCAGGATGTCATATAGAAACTAGAGCTGGAATAAACTCATAATGCCAAGTCAAAACCCTAGACTATAGAAATGAAATGACTGAGACCTTTATTAGTGAAGTGACTTGACCAAAAATTACACAGCTACTTAGCTGCAGAATTAGGTAAAATTAGAACGTCAGGTCTCATTTTCCAATTTAGTGCTTCCTTTTTAAAGATATTTATTTATTTATTTATTTATTTATTTATAATGACATATAGTTGCCTCACAATATTGGTTTCAGTTGTGCAACATAGTGATTTGATATTTTTATGGATTACACTCTGTATAAAGTTATTATAAAATGGTAAAGCAATTATACTCCAATAAAGATGTTAAAAAAAATATATATTAAAAAAAAATATTGGCTATAGTCCCAATGCTGTACATTACAACCTTGTATCTTATTTATTTTATACCTAGTAGTTTGTGTCTTTTAATCCCTTTCTACTAACTTTCCCCTCCCCCTACCACTCTCCCCACTTGTAACCACTAGTTTGTCCTCTGTATCTCTGAGTCTGTTTCTGTTTTGTTATAATTGTTCCTTTGTTTTATTTATTAGATTTCACATATAAGTGAAAACACAGTATTTATTCTTCTCTGTCTGACTTACTTCACTAAGCATAACACCCTCCATGTTGTTGCAAATGGACAATTTCATTCTTTTCACGGCTGAGTAATAGTCCATTATATATATATATATATATATATATATATATATATATATATCTCCATCTTCTTTATCCACTCATCTGTTGAATGCTTAGGTTGCTTCCATATCTTGGCTCTTGTAAATAATGATGCTATGAACATTGATGTGCATATATCTTTTTGACTTAGTGTTTTTGTGTTTTTCAGATATACATCCAGGAGTGGAATTGCTGGATCATATAGTAGCTCTATTTTAAATTTTCTGAGGAACATCCATACTGTTTTCCATAGTGGCTGTACCAATTTACATTCTCACTGACAGTATACTAGGGTTCCCTTTTATTCTAATTTTTGCCAACACTTGTTATTACTTGCCTTTTGATGATAGCCATTCTGACAGGTGTCAGGTGATATCTCATTATGATTTTGATTTGTGTTTCCCTGATGATTAGTGATGTCGAGCATCTTTTGATGTGCCTCTATCTTTTCCTGTCACTTGTATGTCTTCTTTAGAAAAATGTCTATTCAGGTCCTCTGCCCATTTTTAAATGGGGTTGTTTGTTTTTTGGATATTGAGTTGTATGAGCTCTATATATTTTGGATATTTACCACTTATTGGTTATATCATTTGCAAATATCTTCTCTCAGTTAGTACAGTAGGTTGCCATTTCATTTTGTTGATGGTTTTCTTCACTGTGCAAAAGTTTTAAAGTTTGATTAGGTCCCATTTGCTTATTTTTGCTTTTGTTTCCCTTGCCTGAAGATATAGATCCAAAAATATATTGCTAAGGCCTATGTCAAAGAGCATACTACCTATGTTTTCTTCTAGGTAGGAGTTATGGTTTCTGGTCTTACATTTAGGTCTTTAATCCATTTTGTGTTTATTTTTGTATTGATATATGGTGTGAGAAAATTCTCTAATTTCATGCTTTTAGCTGTCCAGTTTTCCCAAACAACTTATTGAAAGACTGTCATTTCTCCATTAAATATTATTGCCTTATTTGTTATAGATTAATTGACCATATGTGCATGGGTTTATTTCTGGGCTCTCTGTTCTGTTACATTGATCTATTTGTTTGGTTTTGTTTGGTTTTGTGCCAGTACCACATTGTTTTGATTACTGTAACTTTGTAATATCAATATATTCTGAAGTCAAGGAGCGTGATACCTCTAGCTTTTTTCTCAAGATTGCTTTGGCAGTTTGGGGTCACTTGTGTTTCCATATAAATATTAAGATTATTTGTTTTAGTTCTGTGAAAAATGTCATGGGTATTTTCATAGGGATTGCATTAAATTGGTAGATTGCTATGGATATTTTAATAATATTAATTTTTCCAATTCATGAAAATGGGATATCTTTCCATTTATTTATATTTTCTTTGAATTCCTTCATCAAAGTCTTTTAGTTTTCAGAATATAGGTCTTTCACTTCCTTGGTTGAATTTATCCCTCATTATTTTATTATTTTCTTTATACTATTGTAAATGAGATTGTTTTCTTGCTTTCTCTTTCTGATAGGTATTATTAATGTATAGAAAAGCAACATATTTCTGTATATTAGTCTTGTATCCTGCAAATGTACTTAATTCATGTATTAGTTCTAATAGTTTTTGGGTGGAATCTTTAGGATTTTCTATATATAGTATTATGTCATCAGCAAACAGTGACAGTTTTACATCTTCCTTTCTAATTTTGATGCCTTTTATTTCCTTTTCTTGTTTGATTACTGTGGCTAGGTCTTCCAGTACTATCTTAAATAGAAATGGTGATAGAGGGCATTCTTATCTTGTTCTTGATCTTAGAGGAATATCTTTAAGTTTTTCACAGTTAAGTATGATGTTAGCTGTGGGTTTGCCATTCATGGTTTTATTATGTTGAGATATATTCCCTTGATACCCACTTTGTTGAGAGTTTTTATTGTAAATAGATGTTGAATTTTGTCAAAAGCTTTTTCTGGATCTATTGAGATGATCATGTGATTTTTATCCTTTGTTTTTTTAATGTGGTGTATCACATTATTCATCTGTGAATGTGGAACCGTCCTTGCATCCCTGGAATAAATCCCACTTGATCTTTGTATATTATCCTTTTAATGTATTTTTTATTTGGCTTACTCGTATTTTGATGAGGATTTTTGCATCTATATCGGCCTGTAATTTTCTTTTATTTTGGGGGGGGCATATTTTTCTGGTTTTAGTATCAGGGCAAAGCAGGCCTAATAGAATGAGTTTTGGAGTGTTCCCTCATCTTCAGTTTTTGGGAATAGTTTGAGAAGAATTGATTTTACTCTTTTTTATGTTTGGTAGATTTCCCTGTGAAGCTGTCTGGTCCTGGACTTTTGTGTGTTAGGAGTTTTTGGACTACTGATTCAACTTCAATATTAGTAAGTGGTCTCTTCAGATTATTTGTTTCTTCCTGATTCAGTCTTGGAAATTGTATGTTTCTAGGAATGTTTCCAGTTTTTTCTAGGTTGTCCAAATTTTTGGAGTATAACTGTTTGTAGTATTCTCTTATGGTTGTTCGTATTTCTGTAACTTCTCTTTCATTTCTAATTTTGTTTATTTGGGTCTTCTCACTTTTTTCTTAATGAGCCTAGCTAAAAGTTTATAAATTTTGTTTATCTTTTCAAAAAAACAGCTCTTGGTTTCTTTGATCTTTTCTATTTTTTTGCCTCTATTCTATTTATTTTTGCCCTTTTCGGTATGCGGGCCTCTCACTGTCGTGGCCTCTCCCGTTGCGGAGCACAGGCTCTGGACGCACAGGCTCAGTGGTCATGGCTCACGGGCCCAGCCACTCCACGGCATGTAGGATCTTCCCAGACCGGGGCATGAACCTGCATCCTCTGCATCGGCAGGCGGACTCTCAACCACTGCACCACCAGGGAGGCCCTGCCCTGATCTTTATTATTTCCCTCCTTCTGCTGACTTTGGACTTTGTTCTTGTTTTTCTAAATCCTTTAGATGGTAGGTTAGATGTTTATTTGAGATATTTCTTGTTGCTTGACATAGGCCTGTATTACTATAAACTTCCCTCTTAATACTGCTTTTGCTGCATCCCATAAATTTTGGAAAGTTATGTTTTTATTTTCATTTGTCTCAAGGTATTTTTCTGATTTCCTCTTTGACTTCTTCATTGACTCATTGGTTTTTTCAGTGGCATATTGTTTAATCTACACATGATTGTGTATTCCCATATTTCTTCCTGTAATTTTTTGTAGTCTCATACCATTGTGGTTGGAAATGATGCTGACATAATTTCTATCCTCTTGAATTTGTTGAAACTTGTTTTGTGGCCTAGTATGTGATCTGTCTTGGAGAAGGAGAACATTCTATGTGCCCTTAAAATGGATGTGTATTCAGCTGTTTTGGGCGGAATGCTCTGTAGATATTTTTAAGTGTAGGTGGTCTAATGTGTCATTTAATGTTACTGTTTACTTATTGATTTTCTGTCTAGATGATCTGTCCATTGATGTGAATCGGGTGTGAAAGTCCCCTACTACTATTAGATTATTGTCAATTTCTCCACTTATGTCTGTTAACATTTGCTTTCTTTATTTGGTTGCTCCTTTATTAGGTACATATATGTTTATGATTATTATATCCCCTTCTTGTATTAATCCTGCTATCATTATATAATGCCCTTCTTTGTCTATTATTATAGACTTTATTTTAAAGTCTACTTTGTCTGATATGAGTTTTGCTACCTCAGCTTTCTTCTCATTGCCATTTGCACAGAATATCTTTTTCCATCCCCTCACTTTCAGTCACCCTATGTTTTTGATTGGAGCATTTAGTACATTGACATTTAAAGTGATTATTGATAGGTATGTACTTATTGCAATTTTGTTACTTGTATTCTGGTTGTTTTGCCTGTCCCCTCTATTTGTTTCTTTTTCATTTATTTTCCTCCTTTGCAGTTTGATGATTTTCTTTCTTCTTCTTTTTAAAAAAATATTTATTTATTTGTTTGTTTGTTTATTTATCTGGCTACACCGAGACTTAGTTGTGGCATGTGGCATCTTTAGTTGTGGCACGTGGCATCTTTAGTTGTGGCATGCGGGATCTAGTTCCCTGACCAGGGATTGAACCCAGGCCTCCTGCATTGGGAGCATGGAGTCTTAACCACTGGAACACTAGGGAAGTCCTGATCATTTTCTTTTTTTTTTTTAACATCTTTGTTGGAGATAATTGCTTTACAATGTTGTGTTAGTTTCTGCTGTATAGCAAAGTGAATCAGCTGTATGTATACATATATCCCCATATCCCCTCTCTCTTGCGTCTCCCTCCCACTCTCACTATCCCACCTATCTAGGTGGTCACAAAGCACTGAGCTGATCTCCCTGTGCTCCGATCATTTTCTTTATTGTTATGTTTGAGTTCCTTTCTAATTTTGGTGTATCTAATGTAGGTTTTTGATTTGTGGTTATCATGGAGTTCATATAGTTGACCTGTAAGTATATCTACTAGTTTTTCACTTATAGTCATTTAAGTTCAAATGCATTCTAAAAGATCTACATGTTTTACTCCCTTCCCCCATGTTTTATGTTTTTGATGTCATATTTTACAAATTCATGTCTATCCACTGTTTACTGTAGTTACATTTGATTTTATAATTTTTGTCCTTTAACCTTTGTGCTAGCTTATTTAAGTGCTTGATCCACAGTACTTACTACATATTTACTTTCACCTGTGGGATTTTTCCTTTTCTATAACTTATTTTTTGTTGTAGCCTTCTCTTTTTCACTTAAAGAAGACCCTTTAACACTTCATGTAACTTTGTTGTAGTATTGATGAACAGTTTTAGTTTTTGCTTATCTGAAAAGCTCTTTATCTTTCATTCAATTCCAAATGATAGCTCTGCTGGATACAGTATCCCAGTTTATAGGTTTTTCCCTTTCAGCACTTTAAATATATCATGGCACTCCCTTCTTGCCTGCAAAGTTCCTGCAGAAAAATCAGCTGATAACCTTATGAAGGTTCCCTTGTATATAACTATATTCTCTTGATGCTTTTAAAATTCCTTCTTTAACTTTTACCTTTTTAATTTTGATATATATTGTGTGGGTCTCTTTGGGTTCATTTTGTTTGGGACTTTCTGTACTTCCTGTACCTGGATTTCTGTTTCCTTCTTCAGGTTCAGGAAGTTTTCAGCCATAATTTCATCAAATAGATTTTCTGCCCCTTTCACTCTCTCTTCTCCTTCTGGTACCCTTATAATATGAATGTTAATATGCTTGATGTTGTCCCAGAGATCCCTTAAACTATCCTTATTTTTTAAAAATGTTTTTCTTTTTTGCTGTTCTGATTGGGTGATTTCCACTTTTCTATCTTTTGGATCACTTATGTGTTCTTCTGTATCACCTAATCTGCTTTTAATTCCTTCTAGTGTATTTTTCTTTTCAGTTATTGTATTCTTCTGCTTTCACTGCTTCTTTTTTGTATTTTCTAGTTCTTTGTTAATGTTCTCTTTGTGTTTATCTATTATTTGCCTGAGTTCACTTAGCATTTTTTTGACTATTACTTTGAAGTATTTTTCAGGTAAATTATTTTCCTCTGTTACATTAGGGTTTTTTCCTGAGTTTTTATCTTGTTCTTTCATTTGAAACCTATTTCTCTGTTTTCTCATTTTGTTTAAGTTTCTCTGTTTGTCGCTATGAAATTAGGTGAAATAGTTACCTATTCTGGTCTTAAAGGCATATCTTTGTGTGGAGGCATCCCTGTGCAGTCTACATGTGCCTAGTGGCTTATTGGGAGAGCTGGATTTGAGGTGAGCATGGGCTACATCTTCTCCCTGGGTACACTGGCCTTAGTGGGAGATAGGGCTGGAATCAGAGGGGCCAGAGACAGAGCCAAGTGTGAATTGGGGATTCTCCTAGGCTCAATGGTGGTCACTGCCATATTGGAGTTGTGGCTGGGGCCTGAAGGCTTAGGTTCCACTTTTTCCGTGGTGTGTGTGTCTTCGTTAGAGGCCGTGTTGGGGCCAGAGGGGTTGGAGCCTCACTACTGAGAAGACTCTGCTCCTTCCCTGGTGTATGTGCACACTGGCAATGGCAGTCTCCACCCTAGCTAGGGGCAAGGCTTTGGCCCAAGCTGGCTCTGCTCCTTCCCCAGTGAGTACATGTGCTTTGGTAATAGTGGCCTCCATCTTAGCAGGGAGGAGTGCTAAAGCAGGAGGGGCTGGAGTGGTAGCCTGGTGTAGGCTGTGAGGCATGCTGAGGCAGTGCTGGCAGGCTGGCAAGAGCACCAGGCAGCTTTTCAATCTATGATATCCATGCTGGGACTGGGAGCCAGCAAATCTGTGTGTGTTCTTCAAGGGTGGAGTCCTGGTTTCTTACATCTTTCCGTTATTCCCCACTGGTTTTCAAACCAGATAATGGAGCTTGATTTCCCAGTTTTGGACCCTAGGCCTGGGATGCCTAATATGTGGCTTAAACCCCTTGATCCCCAGGGAGGATCCTGAGCCTTCTGGGTCACCCACTAGCGATGTAGGTCCTGACTAACTCACTTCTCCTCCCTTCCTACCAGACTCTGTGTGGCTCGTTCATTACAGCCTTGGTTGTAGAAGAGCTGCTCTTCTAGTCTTCAGGTCATTCTCCGTGAGAGTTGCTGTTTATGTAGTTGTAGTTTTAATGTGTTTGTAGGGGGAGGTGAGCTCAGGGTCCTTCTACTCTGCCATCTTGGTCCCGCCTCTGACCAGTGCTTCTTTTTCTATAAGATGTAAATAGCTACTTTTACTACCAACTCACAATATTAGTCCTGAAAGAACACAATATGGGACTTATTTGCCTTGAGTTGACACTCATACTTCAAGATTCAATGTCCACATATCTTGGCCTCTCCCTACCCTCCAAACCCATCCTCGTTTTATGAGAGACTCACTGACGATCAATTATTGGTGTCCATCCTCAATAGCACACTCAGACATGAGTATACAAGAAAGTGATCCCCACCTGGGGGCTGAATCTAAGTTATCTAAGGTGACTATCTCCATAGACTAACTCCTCTAGTGAGTTCCTCCTTTCTGTATTGTTATTACAGTTGCAACCACTCTGTTGTACTTGTTTGAAGCTTTCTTAAGGCATAGCTGACATATGAGGAACTGCATATATTTGAAGTATAAAAGTTGATTTTTTGACATATGTATACACTCATGAAACCATCACCAGAATTAAGATAATAAACATGTCTACCACCCTTCCACACCAATATTCCTCATACCCTGTTATAATATATCCCTCCTTCCCACCACTCAACTCCCTTGCTATCTCCTCTTACCCTTCTTGACTTGGTTTGGTAATGTTAAAGTGTTCCAACCCAGGAAAACAGCTAGATTCTATGCATCTGAGCCAAGAGTAGAAGACATCCCTTGGGCCTGGCTTCCTTCCTCCTTTGAAAAGAAGTCAGACCGTCCCAAAGACTTATCTTTGCAGCTGTACACAAACAACTCTAAGACTAGATCAAAGGCCTTAAGTAAGGAACTAGGAGATTGAAACACTTCTATAAGTTGCAAGTAGGATCTAAAGTTGCAAATTACTTGAAGATAAACTAAAGAAAGATTTGAGGTGAAAGCATGTTTCTTAAGGAAACTTCTATTATAAAATAGCATACATCTGAAAAGTAATGAAAAGAAGAAAATCTGCATAATCCGACTACCCTAGCTGAACACTGTCAGTCAGTCATTTGGCATGTTTTCATTCCTGACTCTTCCCCCAACCAGAAAAAAAAATTCTTTATTGTAACCTACTTTGAATGCAACTTTTGAGTTTTTGTGTTTAACTTTTTCTCTATATACCTCCAGCACACACCACCATAATAAAACCATAAAAGCATGGGGTATACATTTTTCTCAGGTCTCAGAGAAAGAATCAACATGTCTTCTTAGAGGATGTAGCTGCAATATAAGGCTAAGAACAAAAGCTCTATATTGTCGTTCTGCTAGCAGGTTCTAGAGAATTAGAATCTATAAAAATAGAGAAATGTTTCTTCTCTGTGGAACAAAAAGTTTACAGCAGGAAAGAACAACCCCCAGGGAAATCCAACTGCTATAGCCAAAGGTATACATTTTTTGGGGGGGTACTATGGATGAGAAGCTAACTTCTGAGTGTACTTTGAGTGTATATAGACAAGTACACTCAGAAGTTAGCTTTCTCATCCGTATAATTCCCACTTTCCCTTTACTAGTTTGGAAGGACTCATTTAATGTTGACTTTCAATGTTCAGCAATCCAGATGGCCTGTTGGCCAGTTAACATGTAGTCCACCCCATATTTATTGGAAGCAGTGAAATGGAATAGATACCCTCTTTCTGAGATTTTCATAAGGAGAGGGAGGATAAATTTCTTACCCCCAACCCAAGAACAGGTAGTTATGTTCAAGATTCTATTTTCTTAAGAACTTCAAAGATGTGTTTTGAAAAGGAAAGGAAAGTTGTGCTCTGATCCTTTTCCTACTTTAATCAAAATTTCTTTTAAACCATCTTAATTTTAAATGATTTAGAGTTCATCCTCTGGCCACTTTGATATGCAAACAGTGAACTGGACCAACACCACAAACTCCAGACAACTCCATTCACTGCAGCCTAAGTTGTGTGTTTGTAACCTGTAAACTGCAGTTTCTTGGGCCGCACTGCACTGACTTGATATAATGTAGGTAAAATTGAACAGATTGAAGATGATGGCAATGAGACAAGCTATAGAACATACACTGTCCTTGTGCTCATGTTCAATCTGACTGCCGTTTCACACCTTAACAGTAAATGGAATGGAGAGACAGAAGAGGGGAAGGGTTTATTCTGTGTGTTGGAAATCTGCCCTTTCTAATGATTCAACCAAGCTGGCCTGTATTATTCTAGTCTGATTGCATTGTTTTGGCAAGATTTGAAACTGACACTGCAGTTTGGAAGTTCTGAGATAATTGATGCCAGACAAGTATCACCAAGGGACAAAAACTTTTAAAAAATTTATTATTTTTATTAACAAGTGACTATGGATTCAGAATCACCTCCTGATGTTTTTAAAAACATTTGTCTTGTTATGAAAACGCTGTTAGCTTTTGAATTAAACACATGAAAGTTTAGCTAGAGATAGATAAATTTCTGCTTAACCTTTTCCCCACCCCCAAAAGATAGCATCAAAAGACACACCCAAGCATCAAATGACAAACACAAGTATACATACACAAATGTGCATCCTGGCAAAACTGTTTTTTTACAGCCTGTTCACAAGCAAATTTCTGAAGTTGTGAATAGAGTTCAAGGGCTCGCAATTATAGCTTTTAATTATACAGCTTATCATCAAGCTCCCTAAGTGACTGACATAGTACAGCACACAACAGTTTTCTGGAGATAGTTCCTAACAGTAAGTGACCCTTGAATTATCTTCAACCCATGGTGCATCCACTTTTTCTGAATACTGCCTTACAAGGAATTACATAATGTTGCAACTCCCCTGCTGATATCTTAGAGACCAAAAAGACAATGCTAAAGGAAAGGCACTTTCCATTTCTCTTTGCCTTTCTTTCATTCAGAGACTATGACCTGCGGTATCTCAATAGGCTGAAATCCACGGACAGCAGATGGGGTGGTGAAAAAAGTGTTAGGTAGTTCCCCAGGGCTGATGGAGCCAGAGTCACTTTGCACTGAGCCTCCACTGTTCTCAAACTGGGATATTTTCTTTTTGATCATCTTTCTCTCCTTGGCTCTGCGATTCTGAAACCAGATTTTCACCTGAAACACAAAATGCTTTGGATTTAATGGGGCAACATACTGAATGCACTTTTCAGTCATTGCTGATATTGTTCAGGGACTCTAGTATTTACAAAGTCCTTTCACATGCATCGCTTAATTGAGCCTCACAATGACCTTGTGAAGTATGCCCATTTAACAACAGGTTTAAAAAAGACTGAGACTCAGAGAGGGAAAATATCTTGCATGAGATGAAACTGAAATCAAGTCCAGGGCCTCAGACTCTGAATGCAGTGGTCTTTATATTATACCTCACCCACCATCTCTGTTGTGCAGGTAGAAATAAATAATGATAGAATGGCAGATGCTGAGCCATGGTGATAAAAAGGGAGGGATTTAAATAGCAAAGGTGATTATGATCTGTCATTAAAAGAAGTAAGGTTGTTAGAACAGAACTGGGTGAACAAGGATGATGAAATACTATATCTCTTGCTGTGATACCAATGTGCCTTCATAAATGGTTGAAATGCAGGCTTCTTGGGATATGGCAATACATTAATGGACTTTACAGTTCTAGAATCTTATGATTTCCAGGATTACTCCTAGACCTAAGTAAAAAAAAAATCAGGTAGTTATGTAATGTCAAAATCTGGGTGAGTGGAAACCACTGATCCTTGCCATGATTTAATCTTTACTGAGCATCCACAGTAAGCTAAATTTGAGGCAGGAATCATAGGATTACATAGACCACAGAAAATTAAATTCCTACCCTAAGTAACAGAAAAACTTGCTTCAGGTAGCAGCATTGGTGGTCATTTACTGTTAGAGTTTGACTGATATGAACCAGATAATTGCCATGATTGACAGATTTCCACTTCACACATTGATTATGACTACTTGGGGAACCATATCAAGGTTTTGCCCTGACTTATCAATTGTATGGGAGTTTTAATCCTTCTCCTCCCCCTACATCCCCACCCTTGCTTTCACACCTACACAGTGCCCACCACCTTCAATTATTAATAAAACCATCAACCAACGGTACTAAACTAGGTGGTCCAGTAGGATGAATGTGGGCTTTAGGAGAGCTTTGCGAATGGCTTGGTCTTCTGTTTTGATTCCACTCTTACTTACAGACTTCCCTAAAACCTCAGCCTATTGAAATGCTTATATGAAACGCGTTTGATATACTTCTGGTGTACCTGTCTCTCAGAAAGGCCCAAGTTGACTGCCAGCTCTGATTTTCTCCGAATGGTGATGTATCTATTGCAGTGGAATTCCTTCTCCAGCTCCAACCTTTGATGATCTGTGTAAACCACACGATACTTTTCTTTTGTCCTGGTTTTCCCTGTTAGGGGAGAAAGCAGTGCATTTAATCATATTTTGCTTCTTTGGAGATTGTTTTGGTTGGAGGAATCATAGTCATTGTTCCTACCCTTAGCTATTACTTTCAAATATAAAACAAGTACATTTTTTAAACCAAATATGTTATAAGTCCATTTCTCCATCAATTACTTTGTCAGCTGTGGCTATTTTGCATATATATATATATATATATATATATATATATATATATATATATATATATATTCAACACACCTATCACACCACCATTGACATATGGTTACACCAAAGCATTTTAAAGCAAACAGTTAAGCCATGATTTTCATTCCCTTCACACTAACATATGGGAACAGCATTGTCATTGTCAGTAGTAGCAACATTCATTATACATGCACTTCCTTTTATATTGATATTTTATGCAGTTCATTTATATTGTTTCCTATTGAACCTCTCACTTACCCTTTCAAATTATGCAGAATGTGTCTTATCCCCATTTTGCAGATAAGGAACCTGAGGCTCAGTGTAGGTAAGTAAGTGGCTTTGTGCTAGTGAGCTGAGGAGTGGGAACCCAAATACATACCCTTGGCTCCCAGTCCGGTGTGCCAAATGTTATTCCTGATTTAAACATGCTGGGCAGCATAAGAATGACCCAAGTGAGGCAAGCTGTTTTGTGATCCTGACATTCTAATTACATATACATTCTAGAATTTCATTTGGATAGTAATTTAAAAAGAAAACAACTATTGTCACTTAGATTCTGTTCTAGGATAGCCCCTATTACTTATTAGAAAAAATAGTTTCGTTTTTTGGGGAGAGTCTTAAACAAATTTTTATTCCCAAGTGGATAATGAATGGGGGAAATAGGGGGTGTTGACTTTAGCAGAATAAAATGGGTATTCTAGTATTCTTTGAAAGGATATACAAACATTTGCTTTGTGTTACAACGTTTAACTAATTTCTCATGCCCTCCTTCAAATAGAGTTTTATTCCTCCTTTCAAATTTTCCAAAGGTGATTAGGAAGTTTCCCTTTCTTTTCCATTTTTCTAACCCCCTCCAGGATCTTCCTCCTTTTCTCTATGGCTTTTGGCAAACTCCTTCTGATCTTCCCTGGTTGTTTTTGATGTGAAGTTTTGGGGAGCGATCTGTAAGACAAAGGTTTCTTTAAAGTGTTTCCCTAAACTCCACTGAGGTGTTAAGATGCAGCACAAGCTTAACAAAGGAGCTACATAGCATCAGATCCCATCCTGAACTCTCTTTACATTCAGGAACACCAGCAAATTGGTTTGGAATTTACAAGCCCTAAACAAATGTCAGACACCCTTTCATCTCCAGGAAAGAAAAAAAAGAGACATGAATATAGAAACAAATTCTAGATGAGAGATATGTTTTAAGATTAACTCATGGACTAAAGAACTAAACAAAACTTTCCCTCTTAAAAATGGAAAACGATGAATCCCAGTCAATCTGTCTCAAAGGCTCAAATTTTAAGCTGGTTTTCTTTTTTGTTTGTTTGTTTTTTGTGGTTTTTTTTGCTGTCAATTTTTTAAATTGAAGTATAGTTGATTTACAATATTGTGCTAGTTTCATTTGCAGCAATGTGGAAAGACCAAGGGAATATTATGCTTAGTGAAATAAGTCAGACAGAGAAAGACAAATACTGTATGATATCACTTACATGTGGACTCTAAAATATAAGACAAAAGAATGTATATGCAAAACAGAAACAGACTCACAGATACAGAAAACAAACTTGAGTTGGTTTTCTGAATTTAGGAAACCAAAGGTCTGGCATTTGGTATGTTACAAAGGCAGAATGTATATTTGAGGTCACAATGAAAACATTGAGGTTTAATTTATTTCCAGAACCTCAAATCTTAGAATCAAAATTTATCTTTGAAGAGATGCTCCCTAAAACCCTTCCTAATCCCAAAGTGGCTAAGTGTTTAAATTCTAACTTGAGGCAGAAGTTAAAATTCAACTTGTGTGTGTCTGTTTTCCGCTCTTTGATAATCAGTAAATATAACCAGACTTCAAGAACCCTGGAAGGTTGCAGTCCTTCCCCACCCCCATTGGTCATAAATTCCCCTCTTGCAGTTTCTTCTGAGGACAATAAAGTCAAGACCAGGCCTCTTTATTTGCCATGAAAATCCTCACCCTTTCCGGCAATATAACCCCTGAAGAAAGGAGGAATGAGGAAGAGCCAAGCTGCATATCAAAGCCATGCAAAGTGCTAAAAAGAGTCTTTTGCCCCAATCTGACAGATAAGACCTCAAACCTCAAGAAGACATAGATCAGGGGGAAATATTGACTGCACATTTAACAAAGAGAAATGAATTCCTGTTTCCTGGTGCTCCTCTTGTGTCCCTGCTCCCAAATTGTTTTCTTTCCACCCCTTTCATTGCCTCTTCCCTTAAATGATGAAATCTGATTGAATGGGTTTTGGATATTTTTCTAGTGGAGCATAATGCCATATTTCCATACTAAAACATCAACAAAGCACTAAGAGCACTAGCTTTTATTGTTCAAGCTATTCTCTTCTCCCAGAGACTACAACATTTCTGAGGGTGAGGGATCCCCTTCTCTGGCGCTATTGTGGGTTAATTTAGGAAAGTAACAAAACGTAAGTTGTATTACAGGGCTACTTCATAGCCCTGTGGTGGAGATTTCACTGCCTCCCCCTGCCTAAAGCCTTGGACAAACCTCTGTAGTTCCCACTACCTAGAAGACAGTATCCCTACAGAGTTTGCAAACACATCTCATTATATATGATGACTTATCATCACCCTAAACGTGCTCATTTGAGAGACTGGCTGTGAAAGCACTGTTAGGCAGAAAACACTCTCCAAACCTAGGGGTTATGATGATGATGACAGTGAGGGTAAAGAGGATGAAAACCAATCTCTTTCTTTAGGGAGTAGAGTGTAATTGACACCATCATGATGACTTTCCATCTGATGGTAATCTTTTGCTGCTTTTAGTTAAAAATTGCATCTAAATTCATTCATAAAAATCGTCCAATTAAATGATCAAAACAAAGAAAGATAATGATAAGCTTCAGGAATTATTAAGTAACTCATTTTCTGAAGGGTCCTGAGTAAAATCTTTTAACTATAACTTCCTCAGTGTTTTGTATTTTGTCCACTGGGTTAATCATAATTATTCAAAGTCACTTCCTTCTCTCCTCTTCTTTCCCACACCT
Source organism: Platanista minor (assembly GCA_004363435.1). Lineage (NCBI taxonomy): Eukaryota > Metazoa > Chordata > Mammalia > Artiodactyla > Platanistidae > Platanista > Platanista minor. The sequence continues at coordinate 14,238 of RJWK010006765.1, read as the reverse complement.
AAAAAGAAAGCCCCTCTCCAGCCCTGCCTAGGTTACCACCTTGCCAATACTCATCCAAGGTTACAACTCTAGGTTAAAAAAAAGCAAAAAATGAAAAAATTCCTAGCTGTAATGCACTGACGATATTTAAAATACGAAAATACTGAACTTTCCCCAGAATCTTTCTATCGGCTTCCTTTCCATATAATTTTTAAAACCAGAAGTGTATTGGAATAGAATACTTAGGGAACAAAGTGGAAATAAAAATATTTCATTTTTAAATCAAATCACTTAGTGGACATTCATTTATTCTGTATGTCAGTCCCCTTTCTCTCATTTGAAAATCAAATGCGACAATAATCACTATGAAATGTTTTCCGATTGTCCCCTAATATGTGTATTTTTGTTTCTTTAACTTAAGGCTATTTTAAAAACATTTGCCAGTGATGGAAAGAGCTTTCATTTGATTACCATAGTCAGGGAGGGGTTACTTCAATTTTGTAGTTCATCTATTTTCTTCTCAGCCATAAGTCAAGTGTTGTCCTATAATGCTACAGAGTGAAGTAGAAAATTTAGGAGGATCTGACTTATTCATTCATTTAACAAATATTTGTTTAACACTCACTATGTACTAAGCATACAAATGGGTGTCTTTTTGTTTGGAGTGATACAAAGAGGTGATCAACTTAATTTTTTGTGGGGTTCGTAACTTGAGATCCGTGGAAGGGCTTCAGTGGATCCATGAATCTCCCAAAATTATTCAAAAAATGACATGTGTGTGTGCATGCGCATTTGTGCCTTTGTGCATTTTTCTGGGGAGAGGGTCCATACTTTTCATCACATTCTTAAATTGTTGCTAAATACACACCTTAGGCTACAAGAATATAATAAAGGGGTACTTTTATAAGACATTAAAATGAAATGGAGATTGAATTTAATAAAGCCCCATCTATAGGATAGGCTGCCAGAAGTCAATGGGGTACCAAAATCATTCAATTTAGAATTTCTCATAGAAGTTGGAGAGACAATCTTGTGAAGGTGGCATTGTACACCCAGATTTCAAGAGTTAGCTAATGATGAAGACACCACAGAGAAATTTAGAGTCCCTTTCTAAACTTACCCAAAAGAGAGAATCTGACAAATGCAAATGAAAGACTTTTAAGCAGAGAAACCCATCATATTTTCTCTCATAAACAGAAAATTCATGACTCAAGATAATTTATTTTATCTTGTCCTTTTCTTCCCATTGTTCTTTCTTCCAAACAACATACTAGTGACTTTCCTCTTCTAAAGTATTTCAAAACATAATCCTGAACTGGGAGCAGCTACTTTTCTGGATTTTGTGTCTTTTGCTGATGGTTAGGGCTTACTGAATAGATGTTAATTACAACCCTAAGATTAGATATAATAACAGCCCTGGGAATACAACACCCTAACCTCATTTTCTATTCTCTTTAGCCAGCCAACTCACTCTTATTTCAAAAAGCAATATGCAGACTTATTTCCAAACACTTTAAAGCTAAGTATTTAAGCTCAACTCTTAATTTGGGATTGCTACCCCAGTAATGTCCTAATCAATTGGAACTATCTCCTCTGGGCTGAGTCCTCTTAATGGTGAAAGTTGGTCCCATCCCACCCTCCTGCTTTTGCTTTTTTTAGGGAGAGAAAAAGGGCAGAACTGTGAGCAGAAGCATAATCATTGTGGACAAATGCTATTGAAATGTCATTTCTTCCCCAGAGGGATGAAAGTGATAGAGCTGAATTTTACTAATTTTCTCTAATGACAGGGAGCGATAGGTTGGAATAATAAGAATGTGATAAAAGAACAACTATAGCTGAAAACAAACAACTCCCCGCCTCCCTCCTCCACCCCCTGTCCAAGATTAAAGCAGAGTACCCACTTCCCCCGCCCCTGGCTCCCAGTAGCCGCCCACCAGCTTGCTGGCAGGAGCGTGGGTAGGCATTAGGCTGGGATTTCTGGGCTTTCCTATGTGCGGTGACAAGCCTGTATCCAGCCCCTGCACCTCGAAACGCCTGCCTGACTGTTAGGAGGGCTTTAATCACTTTCATCTTATTGATGTTGGGGCTGATATTCGTGCACGCCCAGGGGGTGTTAGGGTTGAGTAGCTTATTATGTCCCAGTGGTGTGCTTTAGCTTTCTCACAGCCTCTATGCTTCCATTGGCGGAAGGGAAGTTGTAAGAAGGCATTGGGTTTGATTCCAGCTTGCCTCTGCCAGCTTGGGCGAAAGAAGCTGAAGCTTCCTTAAGAGTCCAGGGTGACCAGGTTGCTTTGCCACTGGGGCCTTCGTGGCTAAACTGGAGGGTCTGTTGCCAACCAAGCATCGTGAACCTAAGTTGAGAACCACCAGCTTTGAGGGGGAAGCCGACCTGCCCAGATGGGGAAGGGTTTGAAATGGAACGGGGAAGCAGCAGTGATTGATCAGAGGGACACGTGGCTGTCCTCTCCTCATTCACACACTGATCTGCCCCGTGCATCTGTTTTCCCATCTGGGCAACTGCAGGGTTGGATCTTGACCCTTGTGGATCAGCATGCCCATTGTCCGCCCGGTTGCTCCCTTGACTGATCAGAAAATGGTGAAAAAGTCCCCTACGGTCGGCTTAGTTCCAAGCACCATGCTCTGCTTTTGAACAGAGGCACAAGCGAAGGAGGTCACTAATGGGCTGGGGCCCTGGGCAGTAAGACACTCAATGGTCTCCTTAGCTAAGCTGTCCGGGAAGAAGCCTGAGGAGTAGGAGGGCCAGAAGGCCAAGAGAAGTAGGTGAGAAGCAAAGGAAGGAAAAGTGTGAGAGCATTGGAATCGATTACTCACCAGTCACCTGCACGGTCTTGCGCATCCACGCATAGGGGCTGTGGCGGCTTCTGTTAGAACTGGCGTCGGCGGTGCAGGCGTCGATGGGGAACAGTGATCCGCCGGCTGGTGTAGGCAGGCTGCTACCGCTGTTTCCACCCGCTGCGGGTTCCAGGTTGCTGTATTCCGGCGAGCCGAAAGCAGCGGGGCTCGAGGTCATGTCGTTCATGGGCACCGTGCCCATTGTACTGGACGGCCCGGGGTACACGCTCCAGTCTTCCCGAGGGGGACTATAGGGTGACCCCCAGGCCCCCAGCGATGGCCCGTGAGGATCCATACCGGGCATATGGGGATACCCCATATAGTGCGCATAAGACGGGGCCGCTGCGAAGTTGGAGGCTGGCATCGGACTCCCACCGTCCCCAGTGGCGCCAGCCCCGGCTGTGCCACCTCCTGCAGGGCTCCTAAGAGTGCCCGAGTACATGCCCGTTTCTTTTTCCAAAAGGTAGCTTCTGTACATAGTGACTTGGGTATGAGAAAGGAGCTCCCTAAGCCATCCTGAAGTCCCTGTAAGGCCCCAACCCGACTTTGAGAAGCAATAGGGAACCAGTAGGTTAGGCCGTAGCTGTGCTGCAAGCTCCTCCGCGCCACTTAGACTACTCCATCGGCGTTTCCTACCCTGACGGTTTCCAGGTGACTGGTAGCCCGGTATAGATGGGCCCCCAATGGCTGGGCTGACGTCAAGGGGCTTTAGGCTTTTACATAGCATTTGCATTCAAATGAACGGCCATTTCACTTTCACAGTGACTTGTTCACTCTACACTCCCTCTCCCAGAGCTCCTGGGCCTTTCTATCTCATCTTTCTCGCTTTTGTCCATCTGGTCCCATAGCACTAATTTTGCGCTTTTGGAGGCAGAAGGGAGCTCCTCCAGAGGTTTCTGAGCAGCTCCCTCCAAAGTGAGATGGAGACGTGTAGAAGCAGGGCCAAATCCTGCTCTTTGGTCCTTACCCCGCGGCTTCTTTATGCTGATCTTCCCGCTCCCAGTCTGCATACTTGGTATCCCCTCTGCCCACATTCCCTGGCACGGGTACTCCACATGGCACTGGCCCATGATACCCTTCTCCTCATCGCCCCCTCCACCAGGAGGAGAGCTTTGTTTCTAAGGACAGAGATTCATTTGTAAAACATCCAATTAATCCAGCCTGCCATCTACTGGAATGTAACCTTAGGAAGGCAGAGCAGGGATGTTTGTCTCTTGTTCACTGTTCTATCCCCCGTGTCTACAACAGTCCGGCACACAGTAGGCACACAATAAATTGGATGTTTTACAAATATGCACAAATTAAAGAAAGCTGAAGAGAGGAGGTTATGAAAAAAGGAAGGAAAGAAGGAGAAGACCCATGTGCGTAGTGGGCTTTTTTATTTCCCTTTCAGTTCACTAGTCTTGCTTGGGTGTCTCTTTCTGCCAGTACCCCAAGGAGTGAAATTCCTGCAGTCTCAAGTCCAGGGTAGCTGAAGCTCCCAACGTTCTTTCACACTTGAGGAGACTTCCTTTGTAAAGCTCCAATTGTTGAAAAAGACATGGACTTGCCAGTAGATGCCAGTGAACTCAAGATTTTGCTTCAAGAAGCCAGATCGCCTCCTTACGACAAAACCAATTTGTATTCCAGGATTCCTTCTCACCCACATGCTCCCTCACCCCTTCCCCCTCCCAAAGCCTACCACAACCTTTAGTTCAGGCTGTGCTCCTATTCAGAGAATGTGCTCCTCTATGAAGTCCAACACAACCTGGCACCTCCATTAACTAATCCCTCTTTGGCTTTGGGAATATCACTTCACTTCTGGGAGTTTCAGGGTTTTCCCCTGTGTAATAGGGATCCTAACTGTGTCTGCATTTACAAGGCAGGATTTCCTGAGATGATGTATGCAAACTGCTTAACTTAATACTTGGCATACAGCACAGGACCACTGTATTCATTAATTTACTCAACAAATATTTATTGAGTGCTAGGTGCTATTCTATGCATGGAGACATCAATAGTGAACAAAGCCTTTGACCTTATTCAACTTATATACTCAAGGGGAGAAATACTAATACGTAATTAAATTTTGTGTTACGTCAGATGATAATAATCAATGTTGTGAAGAAAAAGAAAGCAAGAAGGAGAATAGGGAATGCTGGAGGATGTTGCAACTTAACAAGTGGTGGTCTGGAGGACCTTACTTAGAAATGATATTTAAATAAAATATAGAAGTGATGGAGTGAGCTATGAGGAGAGGATCCAGACAGAGGGAACAGCAGGTAAAACATCTGTCTTCTATTGAAGAAGTAGCAAGAAGGAAAGTATGGCTAACAGGTAGATGAGGTCCAAAAGCTAATGGGGTAGGTCATTTTTAATTTCTAAGTTTTTACTCTAAGTGAGGTAGGGGGGCATTGTAGGGTTTTGAGCAGATGAGTCACATGATTTGACTTAAATTTTGAAAGGATTGCTCTGGCTATTGGATTAAGAATAGACTGTAAGTAGGCAAAATAGAATCAGGCTGATTAATTAAAAGGCTATTGCAGGGCTTCCCTGGTGGCGCAGTGGTTGAGAGTCCGCCTGCCGATGCAGGGGACGTGGGTTCGTGCCCCGGTCCGGGAAGATCCCACATGCTGCGGAGCGTGAGCCATGGCCGCTGAGCCTGCTTGTCCGGAGCCTGTGCTCCGCAACGGGAGAGGCCACAACAGTGAGAGGCCCGTGTACCGCAAAAAAAAAAAAAAAAAAAAAAAAAAAAAAAAAAAAAAAAAAAAAAAAAAAAAAAAAAAAAAAAAAAAAAAAAAAAAAAAAAAAAAAAAAAAGGCTATTGCAATAATCCAGGTGAATGGCATTGGGGATAGAGAGAAGTGGTTGAATTCTGGATATATTTTGAAGCCTGCTTTGGAGAAGGAGAAGGAAAAGAAGGAATAGAAGTAATTGGTCAGCAAAGACTAATTAAAACCAAGCACTGGGGAGAAGGGACTAAGGGACAGGAAAGTCACATACCTATAGGCACTTTTTGCTCATGATCTCATTTAACCTTCACAACAGCCCCATGAGTTACTTATTTTCACTCCCATTTTAGAGATGAAGAAACCGAGGCTCAGAGAGGTGGCATGAGTACTTAAATGAACTACTGTTGTACTGTAGAGCTAGGTTCCCATCCTAGGCAGCTCTGATTGCAAAGTTCATGTTCTTAAATTGGAACCAGGCAAAATGTACAACCTCAGGGCTGAGGCCTGGGGCCTGGCTTCTATAGGCTCCCAGGCCCAGCATTCACTCCTTTTCATAACATAGACTCAATACCCTTGCATTATTGTCTTTCAGTTATTCTATCCTGAGGCAAACTGGTCTACCTGACATTTGAAAACATATATCAAGATGAAAGCATATGCAGGAACTTTAAAAGTACGCTAATGCAATATTATCATCTTACCTATGAGGAAACTGAGGGCATGAGTAGGGAAGGTATTCTTTAAGGCAGTGAATGACAGAACTGAGATTCAAACTCAGATCTGATGACTCCCAGATCAACACTCTTTCCACTAAAAAATGTATGTTTGCTTATGCAAGTCCCTTTGTCCAGACTGTTTTTATCCATAAAAAATATTCAAATTCTCCCTCTTCTTCAAGGCTCAGTTCAAATGTCCCCTCCTCCCTAAAGCCCTATGTTATGATACTCTCAGAAAGCACTCTTCCTCTTGTCTGAATCCCATTGTCAACTCCCCTCCCCCACTGACTAATACTATTCTTGTCCACCTTGGAGTTACTTGGGGTCTTATCTGAATATTTTTGGAATTTGAACACATTGAAAGGGTATGAGGAGGTGTGTTTGAGCCCTGCAGAGTGGAGTGTCATGCACATGATAGGGTGTCAAGAAATATTTGTGTGCTGAATCAATAAATGACCTTGGAATAACAGATTGGAACTCACCATTTTGACTCAACTTTAGGGATGTCTGGAAGAGAAGCCAGTAAGTACATTGTCTAGTGCTTGGCAGAACTTGGCTTCAGGATTAATTCAGTTTTGTGTTTTTGTTAGTTTGTTTCTGGGGATGGGAGTGGAATGTGGGGGTAGGAAGGTGGGAGAGAGAGGTGGACTGGCACGGAGGTTCAGTCTAGATTATTTGACTGGAAATCTTTATTTCTTTTTTTTAACCTGGAGATTAATCAGAGAGGCAGCCTCACTGCAGAAAGCATAGTGGCCTGCAGAAAAGTCAAACCCCACGGGCTGAAGATCATGGCTCAGGCTATGCAAGAGTTATTTAACATCATTAGGGAGTGATTGCTTGGTTTTTCTGAGACTTAGAGGGGCATGGGTCCAATGGGGCTTCAGTTAGACACCCCTCCACTGCCAGGTCTGAGCTGACCCACACAAACCATGTTATTGTAAGGCTTGCAGGAGATAATGAATGTGAGGATGCTTTATAAACAGTACAGTCCACCCGTGATGGGCCATGGGGATCTGGGTAAGCATTTTCTTTAGCAGGCTTAATGCTTGGGAGGCTCTCAATGCCTGGTAAATATTTTCTAAGCCTGGTCTGGCCTCTCGGGGTTGCCAGAATAGCCCAGGGCTACTCTCCACTACCACTACCATCAAACCTCTTCCGCTTCCCTGGCCCAGATTTCAGCTGGTTCAGCCTCTGCAGAGGGACAGGGAGAGGGGAAGGAGTGTATTTGTGTTATGGAGCTTGGCTTCAGTTGTCAGTCATTGGACCCTCGCTACTACTAGGAAGGATATGAAGAATGCAGATTAAGTCTTTCTTACTGACATGGTAACTGAGGCTGAACACAGGGAAGAGACTTATCTGAGTCTCATACTAGTAATTTATTTGTAGAACTTGGATTTAAACCTAAGCATAATCGACTGAGGAACTCTACAAGGCACTCTACCTCTCTCGGCCTCAGTTTCCAACAGGAAAAATGGGACTGACAATAGAAACCACTCTAGATGGATGTTGGGAGGATTCAGTGCACCATTGGTATACTCAACAAATGTCCATTATTATTGTCATCCACAGAGTGGTTGAGACTTCCACAGGGCATGGACCTACCATGCTTCCCTTAGTCTACATCTAAGCATGGACAGCATTGAGAGATTGGGGAGAAGGCTAAGAGCAGTTTGGACTTTCTTGCCTATTGGCTCTCAATTCAAGCTTCGCACTCTGGGCTCTGAAAACAGCATCCTTCCACCAACTCATCCTTACCTACCTCCCTGAACTCCTTGGAGTCTTAGTGATGCCAGCACTTGTGTCTTGGACAAGAAAGGAGCTCTGTGTCTTTTCCATCCATCTTCATCATTGTGGTGGGCTTTTGTAATTGCAAGGCCAGACACCCTGGAGAATGAGCACTACTAGGCTCTGGGCCTACCCCAAAGTATCGTAGTGGGGTCAGGACCAAAGAGTGTTTTGGAGAAAGGTTAAGGTTCTTTCATAGGAATATTAATAGGGCAAATACTTGTTGGAGTTGTGGAGGGCCAGGGCTCTGTACCCACCCTGCCCCCAGGGTAAGCTGTCCATTTCTGGGTTAGGAGAACAATAGGAATGAGGAAAGTCTAGGGCTTTGAGATGGAGGCAAAAATACAATACAATACAAATAGTGGAGAAACAGTCTTCTTGGGCATTCAAAGGCATCCTCAACTCTTGGAGAGAGAAGGTATTCGTATGGAAGCAAGCAAGGGCTAGTGCTTAATGCCAAGATCCCAAACTTAAGAAGGATAGGTCAGGGAGGGGTTTTACAGAAGAGAGAGGAGGAAGGCAGAGAGGCCAATCAAAAATGAGGAGATTACAAACCCAACACTGGTATTAAAAGAGCCTCAGACTGAGTCTGAAAGGATTAGGGTAGGCTGATTCTCTGAAAGAAAAAGAGAAATGCAAGTCCCGGCTATCTTCTTAGGGAAAGAAAATCAGAAACCCAGTTCACAAAACGTGTACTCTAGACCAGAACAAGTGCTGGTTCCTTTCCAGTGTGAACTCCCATTAAGGTCATTACAATCAAAAGGAGTAGATGGTATCAGCCCTGTTTTACAGTAGGTGGGGGGATGGAGGTGAGAATGGAGACTCAATGAGGTTTAGTGACAGGCCCAAGGTCAAACACCCGGTAAGAAGCAGCCAATAAATCATTAGTATGGCCATAATGTTCATGCAGGGTCTAGGGATCAGGACTTGGAGAATTCCTGACAATTCTAAAACAACAAACCCAGTCATTATGCCCATATTCACTGAACAAAGGATAAAAAGGAAAATTGGCACAAACTATAATGGGAGAGATTTAGATTAGTTCCAAAGAGGAACATGTGCACTATGAGGGCCAGAAAGCACTGTGGTGGGTGAAATAGTTGATGAAAGAAACATGGAGTGTGGCCTTTTTTATAACTCTAGGTGGCATTCTGTGAGGGATTGTTTCAGAACAGGTTGGCTTTGAAGCCAATATAGAGTCACATTAGTGACTGACGTTTGATTTTGTAATGAGCATTTTCACTCTAAAAGGTTTGCTTTTACCGTGACTTGCCTTCAGTCCCGTTTCGTTGTTCTCTCCCATTTGAAAATACCTCTCACATCATCTCACCTTAATATTTTTTGCTCCTTCTCTCACTGAATAAATTCTCCACTGCATTTTCATTCTCTCCTAATCACCTAAACTTCATTATCCTTCATCTTACCAAACTGAGGCCTGTGAGCTAATAATGGTGTATACATATGAATTAAATAATTATATAACGTTAAGAATTATATATGATTTATAAAATAATTAATAAAATTTATTTTAAAATCAGTTTTAGGTTCACAGCAAAATTGAAAGTACAGAGAGTATACCCCTGGTCCCCTCCTACCCGCAATCTTCCCCACTACACAGTGGTACATTTGTTACAATTAATGAAGCTACTTTGATGCATCATTATCACTTAAGTCCATAGTTTTCTTTAGGGTTCACTCTTGGTACTGTACATTTTATGGGTTTTGACATGTATCCACTATTGTAGTATCCTACAGAATACTTTCACTGCCTTAAATATCCTCTGTGCTCTGCCCATTCATCCCTCCTTGCCTCTAACCCCTGGTAACCACTGATATTTTTACTGTCTCCATAGTTTTGCCTTTTCCAGAATGTCATAGAGTTGGAATCATACAATATGTAGCCTTTTTAGATTTTCTTCTTTCACTTTAATATACATTTAAGTTTCCTCCATGTCTTTCATGGCAGGGTAGCTCTTTTTTTAAAATCACTGAATAATATTCCATTCTCTGCATATACCAAGGTTTATTTATCCATTCACCTACTGGAAGGCATCTTATTTGCTTCTAAGTTTTGGCGATTATGAATAAAGCTGCTATAAATACCTGTGTGCAGGTTTTGTGTACATAAAAGTTTTCAATTAATTTGTAAATACCAAGAAGCACGACTGGTGGATCACATGATAAGAACATGATTAGTTTCAAAAGAAACTGCCAAGCTGCCTTCCAAAGTGGCTGTATGATTTTGCATTCCTACCAGCAGTGAATGAGAGTTTCAGCTGCTACACATCCTTGCCAGCATTTGGTGTCAGTGTTTTAGATTTTGGCCATTCTAATAGGTATGTTGTGGTAACTCATTTTTTTTTAATTTGTAATTCCGTAATGACAAATGATGTTGAACATCTTTCATACACTTACTTGGCATCTGAATATCTTCTTTGTTGAGGAATCTGTTCAGATCTTTTGCCCATTTAAAAAATCAGATTGTTCATTTGCTTATTGTTGTCTTCTTTATATTTTGGATAAAAGTCCTTTATAAGATGTGTCTTTTGCAAATATTTTCTCCGAGTCTGTGGATTGTCTCCTCATTCTCTTGACCTAGACTTCTGCAAGTTTTTCTTTCACAGATCATAACTTTGGTGTTGCATCTAAAAAGTCAGTGCCATACTAAAGGTCATGTAAGTATTCTCCTATGTTATCTTCTAGATGTTTTACAAAGTATTCAATTTTACATTTAGGTCTATTATTCACTTGGAGTCAATTTCTGTGAAGGGTGTAAGGTCTGTTTCAACATTTTTGCCTGTGAATGTCCAGTTGTTCCAGTACCATTTGTTCAAAAGGTTATCATTGCACCGCTGTATTACTTTTGCTTCTCTTTCAACAATCAGTTGACTATATTTATGTGGTTCTATTTCTAGACTCTGTATTCTGTTCCATTGATCTACTTGTCTATTCTTTCACCCAAACCATACTATCCTGATTTCTGTAGCTTTATAATAAGTTTTTAAGTGGAGTAGTGTCAGTCCTCCAACTTTGTTCTTCTTCAGTATTGTTTTGGGTATTCAGGGTCTTTTTTTCTCAGCATGTAAACTTTAGAATGAGTTTGTTGGGCTTCCCTGGTGGAGCAGTGGTTGAGAGTCCGCCTGCCAATGCAGGGGACGCGGGTTCGTGTCCCGGTCTGGGAGGATCCCACGTGCTGCGGAGCGGCTGGGCCTGTGAGCCATGACCACTGGGCCTGCGCTCCGCAACGGGAGAGGCCACAGTAGTGAGAGGCCCGCGTACCTCAAAAAAATAATAATAGAATCAGTTTGTTGCTATCTACAAAATAAGTTACTGGGATTTTTTTTTTTTTTTTGCGTTACGCGGGCCTCTCACTGTTGTGGCCTCTCCCTTTGTGCAGCACAGGCTCCGGACGTGCAGGCTCAGCGGCCATGGCTTACGGGCCCAGCCGCTCCACGGCATGTGGGATCTTCCCAGACCGGGGCACGAACCCGTGTCCCCTGCATTGGCAGGCAGACTCTCAACCACTGCGCCACCAGGGAAGCCCAGTTACTGGGATTTTGATTGGCTTTGTTTTGAATCTATAGATCAAGTTGAGAAGTGACTTGTCAATATTGAGTGTTTCTATATGTAAATATGGAATACATCTCTATTTATTCAGTTTTTCTTTGATATATTTAATGAGAGTTCTGTAGTTGTCCTCAGAGAGATCTTGTACATACTATGTTAGATTTATATCTGATAATTTAATTTTTTGGATGATAATGTAAATGGTAATGCATTTTTATTTTATTAAATTTTTTTTCTCAATTTCAGGTACTTACCTTATTTAAATCTTTTTTTAACATCTTTACTGGAGTATAATTGCTTTACAACATTGTGTTAGTTTCTGCTGTACAACAAAATGAATCAGCTCTATGTATACATATATCCCCATAGCCCCTCCCTCTTGAGCCTCCTGCCTACCCTCCCTATCCCACTCCTCTAGGTCGTCACAAAACACTGAGCTGATCTCCCTGTGCTATGCAGCAGCTTTCCACTAACTATCTATTTTACATTTGGTAGTGTATATATGTCAATGCTACTCTATCACTTCGTCCCAGCTTCCCCTTCCCCCCAGTGTCTGCAAGTATGTTCTCTACATTTGCATCTTTATCCCTGCCATGGCATTAGGTTCATCAGTACCATTTTGTTAGATTCCATATATATGCATTAGCATACAGTATTTGTTTTTCTCTTTCTGACTGACTTCACATGGTATGACAGACAACCACCGCACTACAAATAACTCAATTTTGTTTCTTTTTATGGCTGAGTAATATTCCATTGTAAATATGTGACACATATTCTTTAATTCTAACTATTATAGCATAGGTATCACATAGAAATTTTTCTGCCAAGTTTTTATTTTTATTTTTTTACATCTTAATTGGAGTATAATTGCTTTACAATGGTGTTAGTTTCTGCTTTATAACAAAGTGAATCAATTATACATATACATATGTTCCCATATGTCCTCCCACTTGCGTCTCCCTCCCTCCCACCTTCCCTATCCCACGCATCCAGGTGGTCACAAAGCACCGATCTGATCTCCCTGTGCTGTGTGGCTGCTTCCCACTAGCTATCTATTTTACGTTTTACTTATATATGTCCATGCCATTCTCTCACTTTATCACAGCTTACCCCTCCCCCTCCCCATATCCTCAAGTCCATTCTCTAGTAGGTCTGTGTCTTTATTCCCGTCTTGCCCCTAGGTTCTTCAGGACATTTCTTTTTTTCCATAGATTCCATATATATCTGTTAGCATATGGCATTTGTCTTTCTCTTTCTGACTTACTTCACTCTGCATGACAGACTCTAGGTCCATCCACCTCACTACAAATAACTCCATTTCGTTTCGTTTTATGGTTGAGTAATATTCCATTGTATATATGTGCCACATCATCTTTACCCATTCATCTGATGACGGACACTTAGGTTGTTTCCATCTCCTGGCTATTGGAAATACAGCTGCAATGAACATTTTGGTACATGACTCTTTTTGAATTATGGTTTTCTCAGGGTCTATGCCCAGTAATGGGATTGCTGGGTCATACGGTAGTTCTATTTGTAGTTTTTTAAGGAACCTCCATACTGTTCTCCATAGTGGCTGTACCAATTCACATTGCCACCAGCAGTGTAAGACTGTTCCCTTTCTCCACACCCTCTCCAGCATTTATTGTTTCTAGATTTTTTGATGATGGCCATTCTGACTGGTGTGAGATGATATCTCATTGTAGTTTTGATTTGCATTTCGCTAATGATTAATGATGTTGAGCATTCTTTCATGTGTTTGTTGGCAGTCTGGGTATCTTCTTTGGAGAAATATCTATTTAGGTCTTCTGCCCATTTTTGGATTGGGTTGTTTGTTTTTTTGTTATTGAGCTGCATGAGCTACTTGTAAATTTTGGAGATTAATCCTATATCAGTTGCTTCATTTGCAAATATTTTCTCCCATTCTGAGGGTTGTCTTTCAGTCTTGTTTATGGTTTCCTTTGCTGAGCAAAAGCTTTGAAGTTTCATTAGGTCCCATTTGTTTATTTTTGTTTTTATTTCCATTTCTCCAGGAGGTGGGTCAAAAAGAATCTTGCTGTGATTTATGTCATAGAGTGTTCTGCCTATGTTTTCCTCTAAGAGTTTGATAGTTTCTGATCTTACATTTATGGCTTCAATCCATTTTGAGCTTATTTTTTGTATGGTGTTAGGGAGTGTTCTAGTCTCATACTTTTATATGTAGCTGTCCAGTTTTCCCAGCACCACTAATTGAAGAGCCTGTCCTTTCTTCACTGCACATTGCTGCCTCCTTTATCAAAGATAAGGTGACCATATGTGTGTGGCTTTATCTCTGGGCTTTCTATCCTGTTCCATTGATCTATATTTCTGTTTTTGTGCCAGTACCATACTGTCTTGATTACTGTAGCTTTGTAGTACAGTCTGAAGTCAGGGAGCCTGATTCCTCCATCTCCGTTTTTCGTTCTCAAGATTGCTTTGGCTATTCGGGGTCTTTTGTGTTTCCATACAAATTGTGAAATTTTTTGTTCTAGTTCTGTGAAAAATGCCAGTGGTAGTTTGATAGGGATTGCATTGAATCTGTAGATTGCTTTGGGTAGTAGAGTCATTTTCACAATGTTGATTCTTCCAATCCAAGAACATGGTAT